>JASDQU010376940.1:0-10748 GCA_032191745.1 Picea mariana | reverse complement strand
CAAGCCTATGATGCCACAGTGTTGTATCCACTCCTGTATAAGCTAAAGAGATAGAAGAGTCAGTATTACCAGTACATAAATACAATGTACCTACCTTCTCTCCTTTCCCTATCACCAATGATCTTTTGATGACCTTCCACATCTTATCTATAAATATGGATATACAACCTTCACTTTCCAACTGCCCTATTGAAATTATATTTTTCCTTAAATCTAGAACATGTCTTACCTCTTTCAACAACCATTGGTTTCCATTGCGTTGTTTTATTTTTACCTTTCCCATTCCAACAATTTTGCATGGTGCATTGTCACCCAAATGAACCTATCCAAAATCACCTTGAACATAATCTAGAAAATGTTTCCTATGGGGTGTGGCATGAAATGAAGCCCCTAAATCTACTACCCAAGACTCAGAAATATTATCTACAGAAAGAATCAAAGCATCTTGTAACACATCACCTGTTACATTTGCTTCTTGTTGTCCATCTCTTTTGTTTCTTTGGAGCTCTGCAGTCTTTCTTCAGATGTCCTTTCTTGCCACAATTCCAACACTCTATCTTTCCAAGTCTGGATTTGGATCTTCCCTTCCTATAATTCCCATGGTTTTCTGAGCCCTTTCCTCTATCCTTTTGTCTTCCCCTATTCTCCATGTTCAACACATTACCTGATGTCTCACTTGTGCTTTTCCGTTGCATTTCCTCACTAAGGATAACACCAACAACATCATCAAATTTTAAAGTATTTGAACCAGAGACAGAGTTACTTACAGCCATGACCAAGCTGTTCCATCTTTCTGGCAATGAGCACAAGATTTGAAGAGCACTGACCTCATCATAAAAGTCCACTTTTACAGAACTTAGTTGATTAGTAACCATATTAAATCATTTAAATGATCTGCAATAGACCCACCTTCTGACATCTTCATATTAAATAATCTCTTCATTAGAAATACCTTATTGGACACCGAGGGTTTATCATACAATTTGGCCAATGCGTCCATCAAACCCTTCGTTGTCTTTTCTTTGGAAATATTGAAAGCCACTGACATTGCCAGGCTCAGCCATATCATTCCTAGAGCCTTTCTATCAAGAATCTCCCATTCTTCATCCTTCGTAGCCATCGGCTTCTTTGCTATTCCGCCCAATGGTAGGAATAGATCCTTCTGATATAAATAGTCTCCCATCTGCATCTTCCATAACTGGTATTTTTGGCCATTAAATTTCTCGACCCTAAACTTTCCATCTTTCGACATTTCTCCCACTCGAACCAGGAGCCATCTTTTCCTGCGAGTTACCTTTCGCTCTGATACCAGTTGTTAGAAAAACAGGACCGTGGAGCAATAAAATAAAACAAATGCGGAAACAAAACATAGAAGATAAACAATACAAAAGAGACACAGATTTACATGGTTCACCCAATGTGGGCTACGTCCACCAGAGAAATTGCCAGGTCTTTTCTTTATTATTATCCATCATATGAAGGGATACAACCTACAACAAACCCGTTGTAACTTCCTCTTCTTTCTATTACAGTCTCCTATCTCAGAATACAATATTCGCCATCCACCATAGCTGCAATACATTTCCCTCATAAAAGAGGGTTTCCTTCTAAAGAAAAAACCCTAACATAATTTCTACCGTTAGATCTGTGACCTTATAATGAACGGTCTAGATTTACAATGAAATTACAATATACATTTACAAGGCAATTTTTGCTTCGGGGGCTTTTCCCCTAAACCCCTGATGGTGGCCTGCTTGCTCCGAGCCGGGGGGATAGCCCCCCCAGACCCCGCAGAGGGGGTAGCCCCCCTCTGCACTCCCCCGCATGGAAGAGTGTACAAACTTCTGGGGTGTAAATACTTCATGGGGTATAAACACGATTGAAAGAAAAGACCTCTGAATCAGGAAGATAATCAAGCTCCACAACCAACATGCATCTCAACATTGTTAAGAGGTTGAGGGGGTTTATTATTGAGATTCGGCACTGGCTGTACCGGTAATAGTGTCGGTTTTGGGGAGCTTTCATTTTGAAATTGGAGCGAATGTTGTTGTGGGATAGGAGGTAAAGGTGGTGGAACAAAACATGGCAAAGGCTGCAGAGTGTTTGATGAGAACTGAGAATAAGGATGATTGTACATAGGAATAGATGGAGCTTGAGGATTTCCTTGGTTGTGTCCTCCCCTCCACCCTTGAATCCAAGGATGTTGGTACTAAGTAGACCAGTTTTTCCAACCTAGTGAGATCCATTGTTGTTTTTGATAATAGGGTGGAACTTGAGACTATAGATCCAGGTATGTGGGTTGATTCCTAGGCTGCCATGGCCTCCTAGGTGCATAAGAAGACTCCCCAGGATCTCCACTCCTATAGATGGCTAATAAATCGGGCAATGATGGACATTTTTCAGTCACATGGTCTTCTGTATAGAAGCCACAAACTGAAATGTTATCTAAGGGGCACTCCCTTGAGGAATGCTTCCTCCTGCATCTTGGGCAATATATGCTCATTGCTGCATTTTCCTCCTCCTGTTTCTTTTTGCATTTAAGGGTATCCAACTAGGAACCTATTGTGCTTAGGATGTTTGTCTTGAAGTTTTCTAAAAGTTTCCCTATCTCTACTCTCGTAATACCACCTGAACTAACTGGTTTTAAGCTTCTATTGTAAGGGTCCCGAACATTCTTTCCTATTTTGGCTCTACTCCTTGAGTAGCTTTTACACATTTCACATATTTCAGAAAATGGTTTATGAGAGATGTCACCCGATACCATCAGGTTAAGCATCTCTAGATATTCTTCTAAAATTACCTTAAGGAAAAGAGCCCTAACTACATCCTCTGGGAGGTCATGGTATTTTGACTTCTGGGAGGTATAACCAAATCTTTCCATATAGTCTTCAAGGGTCTCGTCTTCTAACTGTTGGACTTTAAAGATGCCATTACAAGACTCTTTGTTCTTGCAATAGTCTTGGTACTTCTTAAGAAATATGTCTTTCATGGATTCCCAAGACCTAATACTAGATTCTCCCAACCCCATGAACCATCTTAATGCAGAGTCTTTGAGGGTGGCAAGAAAGAGTTTTAATTTCTAGGCATCTTGCACATAGTTGTAGCTCCTACACAAGATGTCAAATTAAAATAGGAAGGTGTCTGGATCTTCACTATTTTTACCATAGAAGGTAGGTAGTGCTGAGAGAGGAATATTCTTCATGTTGACATTCGGAGTGGTGTCTAAAATCGGAAACCCGAAGGTAGTTTCGGTTTGGTTTCCAGTTTCTTCTTCCTCTCTGTGTCTTACATTGTTATGGTCTTCCTGGTCATCCATGTTGGCTTGGTTTCCAAAAAGAGAGTACCTAAGTGGTTTTATCTTTGAAGAGAACAAAGTTTCTCTTTGATGAAAATTTCTTCCTACTGATTGGATGTCTGGGACTCTACTCGATCTGGTTGAGATTATTGATGCAAAATTTTATGTGTCGATTTGAGAGATAATTACACTGGCTGAGCTACCAAACAAAAGATTCACATGTTCAGGGTCTATGATATCTTTAAAATTAGAGTCCCCTGGTGGTGGTGTAAAAGCAAAGGTTGTATTGTTTGGTTTTGTGGAAGACTCGAGTGGTCTTTCCTCCTGTCCTAGTATGATTGATGTTTCAATTTCGTGTTCTATAGTGCTCCCTATGTTAGTCCCTTCATAGACTATTTTAGCTCTTTGAGTGCAGCTAGCTTATGTTTTTTGGTATCGGTCTGCAGATTTTATAAGCGAAACGTTCCTTCCCCCAAAGAGAACGGAAGGAACCTTGGTTGAAAGTTATGATTTTGATTTAATGTATCTACCTTATGGGTCTCTAGGCCTATTCATGAAAGAAAGCAAAAACAAAAATAAAAAGCTACCATTTGATCCCTAGGTCTATTCATGAAAAAAAACAAAAAGAAAAACTACTATTGGGTTTGGGGGAACCTGTTATATTAGATGCGCAGGTTGTTACCTCTCATCTTAAATTTCCCCCACCACCAAACTAATGCTAAGGTCTAAGGATGATCTAATTCCTAATTACTTCTTACCTTGAGACAACTCCCCAGCAATGGCACCAAAATGTTAGGTGTTTTATATGTACTAAAAAAGACACTAAACTACCCTCAATTAAATTGTCAACCCGGGGTAAGTAAACTTAGAGTTGTAGAAAAATATATGTCAAAGTTAAGAAGGTTGGAAGGAGTATAGTCTAACTACGGAAAGCAACCATCTAGGGATAATCTACACAAACAAACCTATCGAATGAACAAACCCTACTAAGCAAATTGAAACTAGGTAACCTAAGTACTTTTGGGCCAAGTATTGATGGATAGTTCCTAAGAAAGCGAATGAAAACTCTATGTAAAGCAAACTAGTTCATGACAGTAAGTAAAGGTAAACTACTAAGCATACTAAGAAAATGATGAAAGCAAACTAGCTTTAACTTTCCAACCTACATTCAATGAGCAACTACCCTATGAAAGCAAATAAATAAGCAAGTAAGAAAAAGCACCTATTTAACCTATTAAAGCAAATAGACAAGCAAGACAAAACACCTAACTAACCTATTAAAGAAAATAGACAAGCAAGCAAAAGCACCTAACTAACCTATTAAATCAAACAGACAAGCAAGCAAAAGCATAAAGCAAAAGACAAGTAAGCAAAGACTTCTCATTGAACAACTACCTAGCTTAAGAGGCAAGTGAACTAAATGCCTAATGCAACACTATTTCTCTTGTGTGAAAGGAAATTTAAATGCTCAATGCAATGCATGAAAGGAAATCTATTCTATTGAAAGCAAGAAAGACTACCAACTAAACTTATGGAAACAAGAAACTATCTCTTCTAACTTATGAAAGCAAGAAACTAACTTTAACCTATGAAACACTCAAATGTAATGTTGGTGGTTGTGTGAATGCCTTCAGTGGTGCCGGATGATATCTCGATGACACTTGACAACAAAGGACAGTTCTAATGGTATAAGCTCAATACTAATTTCAATGGCAAAATGAAAGGTATGAAGTAAACAGTCCAATGAAAACTTAGCCATGATAAAAGTAATGTTAAATACCCTACATATTCATGTATAAACCATCAACATCATGATGAGATCATCATTATCTAATTAAGAAATTCAATTGCATCTTAATCTATGAAAGAAAATTGCGTGAAAGGAAACTATACTATGTCTGTTCTAATCATTCAAGCTATGATAAAGAAAATGATTGAAACCAGAAATTAAAAACATGATATTAAAAAGTGAATAAACAATTACATTTAACCAATAACTAAGCAAGTGAAATATATCTAAAACTAAAGTAAGCAAGCTATGATTCAAAAACTAGAAGCAAATCTATCTATCCATCAATCTTTGTCAGAAGAAACTCAGATTAAAACTATGCTCATTTCTAATTAAAAATCTGTTCTAAGCTTGACTGTAAAAATATAAAAGAAAGCACAATTTATCATCTAACTACATGCAGGGTTAGTATAATGAGAGAGAGACTTTTTAATTGCACACGAAATTAGTAAAGAGACTTAGAGACTTACAAGCCTTTTCTAATCTATAAAATCAACACTTACTATCACAAATCATCATCTAACCTGCAAAAAAGAAGTAAAACAGTAAGCTACAACAAACTAATTAATTAAATAAAAATATACATGCACAGGAAAATGAAAAGACAATTTAAATTAGAAAAATGAAAAATAGACATGAAGACAGTTACCAGACTGCTGGTGGGCCCCCAACAAGTCGTGGTCACTCTCTAAAAGCACACCATGACCTCAATAGGCCAAATTCACCATAAAAATCCAAAAACACAATTTTGGCACTATTCTGGTAATGTAAAACTAGAAATAGAGCAAAATCATTTTTCTGGCAATTCTAATGCTTATGTTACTTGGTTAACAATCTAATGATCATCCTATTGGTATTTATAAGCTTACAACCTAGGTTTTCTACCACAGAAGGGTCGAACCACCTCTAAATTCGGTAAATTACATTAAATGCATCCATAACTAACAAAACGGAGGAACCCAATGATCGCCCTCTTTGGACAACTGAAATCAAGTTGTCTTGAGCTTAGTAGCTGGAGGGGGTGATGACCAAAAAAACCCATGTGCTCTATTTATCCACCACTGGTCGTCAATACCATAACTGCCAACTTGCCTTGTGCTTTTGTGCAATACTGGGTGCCCGAACAAGTGCTGGATCAAGTATCTGAACGAGTGCTAGATCAAGTGCCGGAATGAGTGCCGGACCAAGAAACATGGTGTTTTTTTCCCTGTAATAGTAGAAAAACATGAATTAACTCTTGGAAACCATAAAATATGATAAATTAAACTTGATTGAATCACAAAACACGAATTATACGTACCTCATGCCGATTGTATCATTTTACCATAAAATTCTTCAAAAAGATCCTTTGAAAGATAAAAAAACGTATATATACATATGGAAAAAAGTGTATAATAACGTCATGAAGATGATCATATCTTGGGCCCAATAGTCACAAAGGTGACACACTCTTTCATCCCATGGCATTTTAGGAATTGACCAACATCGAGTTTCACTATGGAGCTTGTGAGAATTTGTTCTTATCTTAGCAATGCTTTTTTTTTCTTTACACTTGGCAAAACAAATAGATAATTTTGATCTTCTAGATTAGGGTTGATTACATCTTTATAATACCTTAATTTTATTTTTTCCTCTAACTCTTTATCACACCACATTTTCTCCTTAAATTTTGATTTGACATTTTTTTAATAGTATCTTTATTCTGCAAAATTGTTTCTTCCATGATTCCCCAATAGTTTAGCCAAGACCGGGCGTCTTTATGCCATCCTCGCTTGAGTCGATGGTGGTTATGACTTGATTTTGAAGCAATTTTAGGTAGCCTCTTGTCTTCCATGTTGTTTAATTTGTTCTTATACATTAGGTATCTAGTCATAGCCATGCTCTCAATGGGGGAGAGGATTGTTTCTAAGAGGAGGATGGGATAGGGTGTATTTCCTTTAATTTTGAGATTATATGTTATAAAATTCTTTTGTATTTGCTCTATCTTTCTCTAGGATTCACGAGAGATACTACAAACCCATACTTCACATCCATAAAGAATAACAGGTGTAACAAGAGTCTCAAAGAGGAGTTTCTTCTTATGCTAACTCCAAAGATCAATTGATTTACAATTGTTTTCAAGCCCATAATAATATTTTCATTCCCCAATAATCCTTTTCTCGATGTTATAATTCCAATTGAGCTTGTGGTGAATATCAATTCCAAGATATTTGTATGAAGTGACGTCCTCCAATTTGTTGTTGTCATATACAAAGGTATCATAAGGGATCTTATTGGATTTAATAATCATGACCTTAGTGTTATCAATATTAACAGTCATACCCATATTGGAGCAAAATTCCTTGAGGATTCTTAGTTGGTTTTCAAGATCATGGGGACTCCTTGCCATAAGAATGATATCATCGGCATAAAGAAGAAGATTGATGACTATACCAGTGAGAGTAGGGCTGACACAACCTGCTTTTTCCAAGCATTCTTCTAACTTGTCAATGTATATGCCAAAAAGGGTAGGGGACAAGGGGCAACCTTGTTTGACTCTAATATTGCAGTTAATCTTTTTTGACCATCCCTCAGTGTTTTTAAACTTATCAATAACGTTCTCATACATTCTTATTGCAACATCCCTCAACTCAAGAGGCACTTTTATCTCTTCCAACCTATTCCAAAGGTTTTTCCTAGGAACCATGTCAAAAGATTTTCTAAAGTCAACAAAACAACAAAAAAGATTGGTTTTAGTATTTCGAAACTCCTCTGTAATCATCCTAAAGGTAACAATATGGTCCAAAGTTGAATGATATCTCCTAAACTCGGCCTGGCCTTTAGCTCTTTTACCGTGGCTTTCTAGCCAAAGGCTAATCTTCTTTTCCAAAATAATTCAATAAAGCTTGGCTAAAATATGGCTTATCATAATGGTCCTATAATTAGAGGGAATGTTTATCTATCCCCATTTTTAAAAATAGGAACAATGAGGCTTTGCGTCCAGGGTTTAGGGAATCCTTGCTTGACTGCTAAATTGAAGAGCTTGTGTATGTGAGGGATAAGGATTGACCCTCCGATTTTAAAAATTCCAGCTTGGTAGCCTTCGATGTCCTTAGCTTTCTCATTTGCAAGCCGCTTAACCCCGAACTCTATGTCGTCTAAAGAAAAAACTTATTCCTTTGTAGGGACAATAGGAATGGTGTCCATGGAATTAGGGAACTCGTAAAGACTTTTAAGGTAGGAATTACAATCCCTTCTATTACTTTCTTTAGTATTGCATTTTAGAATTTGGCTCTAGAACTTCTTAGGATCCAACTTGTATAGTTGTGAAAGTTTCTCTTGCCTTCTATTGATATAGTATCTTTTTATCCTTTTAATTAGGGCTTTGTACATATTGATATTATCAAGTTTTAAGGGCTCATTAGAAGCATCCCTAATGGATTTCCTAGCAATTTTACATTCTTTATCATACCAAGGGTTGGTCGTTCTATTATTCTTTTTATAAGACACCTCAAAAGAGAACTTGTTAATAGAAGTGGAAAGGGTAGTTGTAAAATTATGATAGAGTTCTTCAATGTTGTCCTTAGAACTTAGGAGGTTTAATTTTCTATTTAAATCCTTTAAGAAAATGTCAACTTTACTTTTTTCAAAGCGCGAATTCCTTTNTTATGATAGAGTTCTTCAATGTTGTCCTTAGAACTTAGGAGGTTTAATTTTCTATTTAAATCCTTTAAGAAAATGTCAACTTTACTTTTTTCAAAGCGCAAATTTCTTTGATTATCAAAATTCTCTTCATTGGTGCTCCTATGCATGGAAAAAGTTAGAGTTAGGGTTAAAGGTTTATGATCAGAGTCAGGCTCATGGTCATTTAAAAGGTCAAAAGTTGTTATTTGGTTGGAAATGAGGATATCATATATCACATAATCTACAACACTATTACCTAGCCCATGAATACAGGTCATCTGGTTGGAGTTTGGCTACTTCACTACTCCATTGCAAATTATTAGGTCTTGAGAGCTACAGAGCTTGACCAACTCGGTACCAAACAAATTCTCAATTAGGTATTTAGAGCTTCTTTTGTAGCTATTAGATAAAACAAGGTCCTCATCTAGCCATAAATGATTATGGTTGGAGTCATTACTTAAAAGAGTATCTTGTTTAGTTTCAGTGCTAGCATTAAAGTCTCCTAGCAAGAGGATATTACCTTCATTTTCCAAATTATAAATATCTTGTTCTAAATTATTATAGGGACAATTTTTATCTAGATTATTTTTCTTATAAAAAGTAGAATTAATAGGTGCAAAATAACAAATTGTTATATACATCTTCTTAGCATTGGTGTATGAAATTTCTATCCAAATGTATTGATTAAGAGGGTCAATCTTATGAAGTTGAATGTCAGGAGAAATGTTCCTTCTAATATAACAAGATATGCCTCCTATCCCTCTACGGTGAGATTTTTTGTTCCATGTCGACCATAGGACAAATCCTTCCATGTTAGGGACCTTAGACTCCTCATGCTCCCAAGTTTTAGCTAGACATATAATATCAATATCACTCGGGATCCAACTTATCATATGACCTTTGCGCCATGGAAAGCCATGACAATTCGAAAAAAGGATCCCAAGTGTCCCAAATTCCTATTTATTATTATCTTTCTGGTCTCTATCCCTAACAATAGCTTTTCGATTTCTAATTATTGCTCATTTTCCTTCTTTCCTGGCTTCTTTTACCTTTTGAACTTCCTTCCTTAATTCATCTTGGTCTTTGGGAATGAGGTCTTCATTTATAAATATTCCTAACCCTTTTAAGCTCGGAGATTTACTAAGTATGCTATATTTATGGTCATTACAACTTACTTTGACATGGATCAACCTATCTTTGTGATCAATTATTTTTCCTAGTCTCTTTGCTTCTATAAGGTAAGTTGTATCAATTTGTGATTTATTTTTTAATTCTTCTTTTACTATTGCTAGCGTATCCTCCTCTTATTGTTCTTTTATACCAAAAATTATGAGGTTCAAGGATCTTTTGTTACGCTCATGGTCCAGTTCAATTAGCTTATTCATTTCCTCTTTTATGGGTTCGATATCCAATTTGTTTTCCATATTAGTGAGGGTCAAATTGTTGGTTAGTTTTTCTTCTATCTCTTTAATCCTATCTCTCAAGTTGTGATTTTTTGTTACCCCTCCTTCTTGGGTTGATTGTTTATATTTTTCCATTTCTTGAATTCTATCCTTCATTGTCTACAATTCACTCTTGAACCCTAAGAATCTATCCTCTATTTGAGTTTGAATGGTATCTCTAATTTTTTTATCAATCATTGCTTCTAAATCTATTTGGAGTTTTATGTCTCTTTCTTCACTCCTTTTTTCTAATGTTTCTAACTCTATTTGGATTTTGGCATCTCTCTTCTCTTCTTTTTTCTATTGATTCCATATAATCCTAAAGGATCTCAGGGTGATTTTGGGGGGGCTCCCCTTGTTAGGCTGAGTTTTTGGAATAGGTGGTGGAGTGCTCATATTGAAAAGAAGAGAAAAAATATGTAACAATTATTATTATGGATTGACTTTATCTCTCAAATCAACTTTTACTTATGGAACTTAAAATAAATAAAATATATTTAAATCTCTTTACGTAAAATTAAAATTGAATCAAAGTAAAAAGTGACCCACCTCACTTCAG
>JASDQU010376938.1:0-10429 GCA_032191745.1 Picea mariana | reverse complement strand
CTCCCAGGCCTAATTAAAGTGGTTTTAACCACTAAGAAGACAAGTCGACCCTTCCTAGTGAAGAGACACCTTTCCAGCGCCTGCCAACTTGTATAAATAAAGGAAGCCAACACCTCATTATCTCAGTCACTCATTCACTCATCAAGTGCGCAAGTTTGGTAGCTGCAGTTGGGAGAAGAAAGAAGAGAGAGGTGCATTGCTCAGTGTTGGATATTCTCTAGTGTTTTGGTTTATTATCTTGGCATTGTACTGGCTATCTATATTAAGGAAGTTTTTGCTGGGTTTTCTCCCCCATGAGGGTTTCTTAGGATAAATGCTGTGTATCTTGTGATTGTGTTTCTCTTAGTGATCCTACCTATGCTATTGTTATCTAGTAAATTGAAAAGAAACCTAATAATAGCTCAAAACTAACAAAAACAAAATCTAAGCAAAGGAAGAAATCTAGGAGTTTATTATGAAAGAACATCAAGATACAAGATCTACACTAGCAACATATATGACAACAAATGAGATTGCTTATAGTAAGAACATTCGAAACATGTAAAGTACTTGCTTGAAAGATATAACTTGAAGATAGATACACGTGCTTTTAAAGGAAGTGATAAGAAATATATGGAGATTATAGACCAGTGCCAAGTGAATTATTTGCAAGAGAACCAAATGCTGCTGAAATGTAAAAGTAATGGAGATTGCAAGTGTTGCTGTAAATTTATTGAGAGTTGTTTAATGTTATTGTGAAAGTGACTCTTGTGTTTGCAAGCCACCTTATGTGCAATGTGTACTAAGTGTTACTGAAAAGTAAAACTATTCTAGGTATGGCCTCTTAGAGACTATCCCACAAATTGGAATTTGCTGAGAACTTGCCAAAGCCCAAATGACTTCACCAACAAGTTAAATAGAGATGCCAGATATCCAATGTTAGAATCATATAGTGAGGTATAAAGTGCTCACCACCACAACGCTAGGTTCGTCCCGACAGTATCCACCACATCAGCTAGCCTTCGGAAGACATTGGGTCTTCTTCCATGAGGTACAAGTTAGGTATTATGGTGAGTGTCATTTCTATATATTAGGCATTTGAGTTTGTTGCATCTATTACTGCTTTTGATTATGTGACGTTTGCTTGGACATTATGCTCTTTGCCCTGTTTCACTTTGGTGGTTGACATTGCGCCCTAGTAAGTGGGTCACCCTTAGGGATAGGGCTGCTACTGGGAGGTCGTCTTGATGAGTCATCGTTCCATTCCCAACCATACTTGTCACTTTCCACAATTTATCCCCTCATCTCCTTATCGTTTGGGATTTTCGGGTGTATTGACCCAATATGGGGTTGTCCCATATTTCATGGGAAGAAGGGGCTGAAGGCCTAGAGGCTTGTAGCACTTTAGAGGGTGTTTTGATGTATTAACATTATATTTTTATATTGGAGGCTATTTGGGGGGTTGGCTTGGAACCTATTCACCTTGTATCATGGATTATTATGATTTTAGGAGCTTTTCGAGAGGTGAGGCACTAGGCTTGTCTCATATTTATAGAGGATCATTTCCTCATTTGTAAATCATAACTCATCTTGTGGAGAATCACTTCTCTTTTCTTCTTTACTTCTTTTTCACCATGGAGAACTTGTGTGCACTTTTTGGAGATTGATCTAGTGGATGCTTTGCAACTATTTTGTGGATGATTACATGTTATGGTTTCTTTCATGCTCAACGACTTGACTAGTAAGTGTTCTTTTCAATTGTTTGGTGGTTTATTCTTGGTGTATTAAGTAATTGCTTTATCAAAGTGGTGATAATTTGCATTTTATCTTGTTTTCCTTGGATAAACTTTGTTTTGAAACCCTGGGAAGGCTTGCAAGTGAGCTCCCTTCCCTTGTTATTATTCAATTAAAGCTTGTTGAAGCATATAAGGGTATTTTTAGGGCATGTGAGTGTTGATTTTTCAAAAGTTAGGTTAAGCATGAAGTTCATTCCATTTTAGCATTTCACTTGACCATAAACAATAATGTTGCAGCAACCAAGATCACAAGAAGAAACACCATGCACAAGAACACAAGATGTATCCTGGGAAACCCTTCTCAACAAGGGAAGAAAACCCAATCAAATCCTTTGCTATATTCTTCAAGAGAAAGACCTTCACCACCAAGAAAGACCTAGCACACTAGAGGGTGCTCAAACCCTAGAAGACTAGCGCCCAAGAGAGGTGCGCACTTTTCCCAAGTAAATGTACTTGCTGAAATTTTCAAACTCACATGAAAGATATGTTTCCACAATGGGTATTTTACCTTTACTTATACTAACCTAAACCTGTCAACATAAGTGTCTATTGGCTCAACAGGGCCGACCTCTCTAAGTCACATTATAATAATAATTATTATTATATTATAATTAATATTAACCAGATTAATTATCTTTTACATTTATTATTAATAACATTAAGGTGGGGCCGACCTGTACCCTTTACATAACAATTAGGGTTACAGGCAGGTCTGACTCTTGAACAATATATAACAAAGGATCTGATACACTCACTAGTGCCCATCCACTAGGGGCACATACATAGGGATGTCATATCTCTTGTTCACTGCATTACACATAAGAACCATATCTTCACACGTTCACCTGTGCTCGTCCACAGACACGTCCACTCTACAGATCTTCTTTCCCACTGCCTCGCACAGGAGAATCATCTAGAGTCTTCTCGTCAACTCTGCTGCTCAGAGGAGGTTAATACATCATCTTCATTCTTATTCACATGACGATGCACCCAGCACTTTGGGATTTCACACGTTCACCTTGTGCTCAGCCACAGGCACGTCTAACTCAACAGATTGCCTTTCCCACTGGATAATCATCCGGAGTTCTTCTCAACTCTCTCAATGGAGGAGGTCATCTCTACGTTCCTAGCTCTGTCTCAGGCAGGAACCACGTACCCTTCTTAGGGGCTTTCTCTCAGGTTTGTACGCTGAGAGAAAGAATCACATAGCTGGAATGATCCACATCTCACAGGTTTGTAAGCTGGAGAATGTCTCACATAGCTGCAATCATTAACACTCCCTCTCAGCTAGGGAGGCATTCTTTATCATGCCAAGTCTCACACGGATGTATTTTGATTTTTGTCTTGGTTGGAGTCATCGACACTCCCTCTTAACTAGGGAGCCATTCTTCACGAAGTTAATTTGGTGAAGATATCTGCAATCTACTCATGTGTAGGAAGCTACTGCATGTGTACGATTTTTTCCTCTGCATCATATCTCTGATATAAGGATATTTCATCTCATCGTGTTTCGATCCATCAGGAAACATTGGGTTTTTTTTTAAGGAGCTTTACACACGGCTCTTGGTTATCATCATAGGATCCATTTCATGGTCAAGTAAATCTGTCAGAAGCTTGTGAAGCCACATTGCTTCGCACACTCGATGCTATCTACTCTGCCTCTATGGTACTCAAGGCCATCGAGTTTTGTTTCCTGCTGTATTAGTAAACCATGGCAAACTTCATGGTAGAACATCAACCAGATGTGCTCTTCCGGTACACTGTACTTTCTGCTCAATCTGAATCGTCATATCCTACAAACTCAAGTTCACACTGGAGGCATATCTTAGGCCATATCCAACTGTGCCTTGTATATATCTCAATATATGTTTTGTTGTTGTCTAGTGAGTCTGTCTCGGTTGATTCATGAAATGACTAGGCATACTCATTGCATGGCATGAATCAAGTCTGGTGTTAACCAGATACATCAGTGATCCAATCAGTTGTGGATCAATCTCGTCTGAATCATCATTAATCTTTTTCTTTAAATCCATCACGATGGATTTTGCATTCTTGTCATACTGAACTTCTTTAATATTTTTATTGTATATTTTCTTTGACTCAGGAAAATCTTATTGGTCCTCTGTCATACTTCTTGTCCCAAGAAGTAGTGCATCATACTCAGATTCTTCATCTCGAATTCAAAAGTCAAGGATTACTTGTATCCAACAACAAGGCTTTCTGAATAAGTCATCAAAATCAAGCTCTCATCACCAACACTGTAATAATATCGGTTTGGATCAGCAACACTCTTGATGAAATCCAAACTTCATCAAGAATCTATCTATCTGATATAGTTTCCAACTCATGGATGGTAGTACGGATGGAAGTGTATCGGGTTTACTGGATCAAGTGTCTCATCATAGACAACTTCCTCTGTTTGTGAGAAACCTCTGGCTATAGATTTCGTTTTGTATTTCTCGACACTTCCATTAGCTGCATGCTTGATCTTATAGATCCACTTGGAAGTTACCAGAAACTTCCCTTCTGGTCCCTGAATAATATCTTATACATCATTTTTTAAGATATGCTGGTATTCTTCTGTTATGGCATCTTGCCATACCTGTTTTCCTGTTGCTTCTCTAAGACAAGGAGGCTCAGCATCAATGACTCATGACTGAAGGATAGCTTGAAGATCTCTTTTGCTTTCTCGGGATGTGCCTTGAGAGGCTTGTATGTTTCTCTTCCTCTTGCAGAGTGAGTCTAGGTAGGTGTTTTATGCCCTACTGCAATATCTCTTGAACATATCAACTGGAGCAACTAGATCAACTGGAATAATGTCTGTTTGCCTCTGAATTGCTGAAGGGGGGAGAAGGTATTGTCTTACTGTTAATCTCCATTTGAGATTCTCTGGATCTTTGAAAGACTATCTCTTCTTCAAGGACAACGTCTCTGCTTGTCTCAATCTTTTCTCTGACCAGGGATGTCGATCTGGAATGTCTTTGAAGATTCACTGTATCCTTTCTTTCTAAAGGATCTAGTTTGAACTTCTTCTCTTTGGGTACATGAAAATACACTGGGCACCCANTGGAGCAACTAGATCAACTGGAATAATGTCTGTTTGCCTCTGAATTGCTGAAGGGGGGAGAAGGTATTGTCTTACTGTTAATCTCCATTTGAGATTCTCTGGATCTTTGAAAGACTATCTCTTCTTCAAGGACAACGTCTCTGCTTGTCTCAATCTTTTCTCTGACTAGGGATGTCGATCTGGAATGTCTTTGAAGATTCACTGTATCCTTTCTTTCTAAAGGATCTAGTTTGAACTTCTTCTCTTTGGGTACATGAAAATACACTGGGCACCCAAATAACCTGAAGTGTTCAATCTCAGGCTTCATTCCGGTGAAGACTTCTTCGGGAGTTATGTTTTTCAAAGTCTGGTGAAGACTCTGGTAACGAACATATATTGTGTCATGCATGCTTTATGCCGATAGAATCATAGAAGGATTCTGATCATGTGTTATTGCTTTGGTTGCCCCGATGATGGTTCTTTTCTTCCTTTTTCTCAAATAGTTTCGACTCCCTCTGAGTCAAGTGGCTCCCTCTGAAGGATAAACATCTTCCTTTGATCTTAACCTGTTTGGAACAAGAAAACAAGAGGAACCAAAACAAGAATATCTCCTAAAGGAGAATAATGAGTGTATCCCTAGGATCAAAACAATTTTAAGGATTGTTGTCACAGCTACAACACCTACTTGTAATGTAGCAAACTTTAGAAATATAGGTTAGAGGAATGACAATTACAATAATCAAACCCGGAGTCTTCACTTCCAGTGTGTTGTTCCTCTGAATGCACTGAGATCCCTCTAGATCCAAGACTTCAGCAAAAGGTTCCTTCGTCCTGCAATTACCCTCATGATAATGATACAAATAATATATATACAAGTGCATACCGGAGGTTGTTGATATGATTTCTCCAATGGCACATGGCTGATCTATGTCCTTTGACATCTTCATGAAGGAGGTATGTCACAGTGACACCTTTTGTATCACCCACAATAATTCTTCCTTTGAAGTCTTGTCTTTCAGGAACTGAGTTTGCTTGAATCATCAAGCTTTCCTCCCATTATGATTTTGCTCATTTTGGGATTCTTCACAAACCTTTGTCAACTTGGCTAGTAAACCTAACAGCTAAGCTAGGCTAGCACTTTTAGGTTTAGTTGGACTTATGATTGCCAACAATAAGCTTTTGAAAGATAGGAGAACACTGGTGAGCTGAAGAGCTCCTTCAAGGAATTTCAGAAACCCTAATTCTGAAGTTTCTGTAGAAATTAGCGAAACCCTAGGGCCCAAAAAAGCAAAATGCTCGGAAATGCAATCTGAAGCTTGCTGGAGGTGCGCTGAAGGAGGCCGTACACTCCTATGGTAATTTTAGCCCCAATGTCCAAGTTCCAAGTGCTGAAACACTCAAAAGAAGAGGGCTGTACGGATTTTCTGGAAACCCTAGTGTTAGAATATAGAAGATTGTGTGCTCGTTTTATCATTGACGATACCCTCGTCACCCAACCATAGGCCGAAGCCACCCTTCGAGCACCTTAACCTTGACTGATAATTATTCCAGAAGCAAACCCTAGGCTAGATAGCCAAACAAGGTGTAGCGCATCTTCTTCCAAGGATAGCGCACCAACAATAGCTGATCAGATAGTCCAAACCCTAGCCAAGAGATAGTCCAAACCAACACTGAAACTGCTAGCTGCAGCAGCTGCACCTGCAGCTCTCCTTCACACGTGCGCACCAAACTGGGAACTGCAGTGCGCACCAGTTGCTTTCTGCAATTCTGAGATGTGTCAAATGAGAACTGGCGCCTTGTATTTATAGTGGTTTTGCCAGATTTGCTGGGGCTGACTTCTCCTTCTGGATATGTGTCTGTTCAGTATATTATTATTATTTTTGGCCGACTTCTTCTCTTGGAGGCTAATAACCTAATATAAATTATTTTCTTGAGCCGACAAGACTTCTAGGGTTATTAGCGAACTCATTAGGGTTTTCTCTTGCTTTCCGGAGTCTTCTATTCTCGTCAGGTTCACATGTGGAGGTAAATACCTCCCGCAGCTACCATAATATTAACACCTGGGAGGGTCGTACGGTTCTGCAGAAGAGGAGGGATGATTGGTAAAAGCTTGTAGCTTGTGCAATGGGTTCTTCAAGACCTATGCTCTGATACCATGTTGATTTTTCAAAATCTAGGTTAAGCATGAAGTTCATTCCATTTTAGCATTTCACTTAACCATAAACAATAAAGTTGCAGCAACCAAGATCACAAGAAGAAACACCATTCACAAGAACACAAGAAGTATCCTGGGAAACCCTTCTCAAAAAGGGAAGAAAACCCAACCAAACCCTTCTCAAAAAGGGAAGAAAACCCAGCCAAATCCCTTGCTATATTCTTCAAGAGAAAGATCTTCACCACCAAGAAAGACCTAGCACACAAGAGGGTGCTCAAACCCTAGAAGACTAGCGCCCAAGAGAGGTGCGCACTTTTTCCAAGTAAATGTACTTGTGGAAATTTCCAAACTCACATGAAAGATATGTTTCCACAATGGGTATTTTACCTTTACTTATACTAACCTAAACCTGTCAACATAAGCGTCTATTGGCTCAATAGGGCCGACCTCTCTAAGTCACATTATTATTATTATATTATAATTAATATTAACCAGAGTAATTATCTTTTACATTTATTATTAATAACATTAAGGTGGGGCCGACCTGTACCCTTTACATAACAGTCAGGGTTACAGGCAGGTTTGACTCTTGAACAATATATAGCAAAGGATCTGATACACCCACTAGTGCTCATCCACTAGGGGCACATCCATAGGGATGTCATATCTCTAGTTCACTGCATTACACAGAAGAACCATATCTTCACACGTTCACCTGTGCTCGTCCATAGGCACGTCCACTCTACAGATCTTCTTTCCCACTGCCTCACACAGGAGAATCATCTGGAGTCTTCTCGTCAACTCTGTTGCTCAGAGGAGGCTTATACATCATCTTCATTCTTGTTCACATGACGATGCACCCAACACTTTGGGATTTCACACGTTCACCTTATGTTCAGCCACAGACACATCTAACTCAACAGATCACCTTTCCCACTGGATAATCATTTGGAGTTCTTCTCAACTCTCTGAATGGAGGAGGTCATCTTTACGTTCCTAGCTCTGTCTCAGGCAGGAATCACGTACCCTTCTTAGGGGATTTCTCTCAGGTTTGTAAGCTGARAGAAAGACTCACATTGCTGGAATGATCCACATCTCACAGGTTTGTAAGCTGGAGAATGTCTCACATAGCTGCAATCATCAATAGTGAGTGGACTCCCCTAGTCTTATCCTTATAGGGAAAAATTCTAGAGCTTGCGAGTGGACTCCTCTAGGGTTTTGACCTAAAATTCATCTTGATCTCTTGTTAAAGGACTTTGGAAAACATAGGACCACTTCCTAGGGCTTGTGAGTGGACTCCCCCAAGTAGCTCTTCTAAAGAATCAATACCTAGAGCTTGTGAGTGTACTCCCCTAGGGTTTGATTCTTGAGTTTTCTTTTGCCTTTGCTCTCCATAAATGTTGCTTTTCTTGACTCCATATACCCAAGGAACTAGATGGCTCTAGTCTATTCTCTTGCAAAGTGCCATTGAAACCCTAATTTCACTCTCTCCCTGGCGTCTTATGGTAGAGTTAGCTCCAATTGCATTGCATCTTTATTTCTTACATTGATAGCCTAACATCTAGAGTTTTGTTGCATTTCTTAGTTAGAATTATCTCAAAGATTATTTATTGCATAGTGATTGTAATTTTCAGCCGTTAGGGTTTGACATCTTGCATAATTTAAAGTAGTTTCATGCCATTTCATTTTCAACAATCATTGGATGTTTAATATGTTAGTTTAGGCTTGCATTTCATCTCTATCTCATTGCATTCTTGTTAGCTTAGGACTGTTTTATTTCTGCTGTCATAAACTTGTTACATTGCTGAAGTAATTGTCTTTTATGCAAGTTTTATTACAACCATTGCTTTTCCTTTGATAAGTAGTGTTTCAGGCATTTACTTGATTCATTTGTTGTGGTAGATATCTTTTATTGTCTTAGAAACACCCCTCACACACAACTTGAATCGCCCTGCTTAAACCTCCTTGTCTTCACCTTGAACCTTGATCTAGGTGGTGGTATAATCAAGTAACCAAGATAGGAGGCTGTTGACTTGATTTATTCTCGCTATAGGATTCCTTGAGGTTGCTAGGGAAGCCTCCCTTGTGTTGGATCTTAATCCTTCACTAAAACGAGGGAAGTAATTGCTTAGGTGATAGTGGCAAGTACTTCCATATGTTACACTTGTCAAGGATCTTATGAAGGCTTTGCACAAGTTCTAGATTGAGTGATAACAATATGCACTAGCCCAAGATTGGGGTGAATGGTGCCTGTTATCCCCTATCTTAGGAATAACTAAGGAGATTATGTCTCGAGGCCCATAGGTCCTAGACATGGAGTATCGAGAGCCATATTGACTTGAGCTTGGCCCTGGAGGGTCCATCCTTTCTTCAGTGTCTCCCATCTATCAACAACAACAACATCCATCCCATTGGCTTGGTTTTGAAGTAGCAATGGGTCTTTGCTCCATGAGGTAATGAGTCCGGGTATCATGGTATGTGTCACTCTGATTCTCAAAACATTTGAATATGTGCATTTAATTCTCTTTTGCTTCATGACATTTGCTTGGACATTATGCCTTTTAACTTGCCCATACCTGGGGGGGATGACAGAGTGCCCTAGCAAGTTGGTTCCCTTAAGGATGAGTTGCCACTGGGTGGGTCTATGAAGGGTCATCGTCCATTCCTTCCATACTTATCACTTTTCATCATTTTCCCTCTCATCTATCCCCTACATTGGTTCGGGCATTGGGTTTGCCAAGCTAGTAAGGGTTGTACCTTGCCTTGTGGGAAGAAGGGGCTAAAGGCCCAGAGGGTAAAAGTAGATGGCAAAAGTTAAAAGGCAAGATCAAACCTTGAGATGCTTCGCCCAGGGATCCCTGAGAAAGCAATAAAAGGCTTCTCAGCAAGAAAAAGGGGGGACCCATAAAATAAAATAAAACTCAAGACCTAGTTGGTGGATAGGGGGTCTGATCATGAGCCAACCTATTAGGTCCATGGGCATGCAGCGGTATGACACTACTATTCATCTGGTCACCATGCTAGGGTAGTGGCTCTTGGTGGCATAGCCAAGAGAAAGGGGGTCTCATCACGAGCCAACCTTCTCATCTCCGTGAAATGCTTGTGGGTAACGCTGTCACCACTGGTCACCACGCCAGGGCAGTGTCCTCCAACTATTCTCTTGAAAGAAAAAGCAATAAGACAATGAGTAAAAAGGCATTGAATGGGCTAGGAAACAATTGCATCCATCGCAAGGGGTAGCTCATCCTTTTCAGAGGCACCCACAAGTAAGACCTACATTTCCCTGTTATCACTGCACCCACAGGTAACACTTATGCATCCTTGGCCCTCACTGCACCCACATGTTTGGACATCCCCTAAACACATCACCTCGCTTACATGGCTTGGATGAGATCTTTTTGGAAACTTTCCTTTTCTTGTGGACACTAGCCCAATAGGACGCCTTGTCCTTTT
>JASDQU010376934.1:0-11318 GCA_032191745.1 Picea mariana | reverse complement strand
AAAGAAAATAATTTATCAAAGTAAATTGTTCCAAGGAGAAATATAAGATCATTCTTATCATCTTAAAAGAGTTGTCTATGATGAATAAACAATAAGTATTATATACACCCATATAATATAGGGGGCATATAAGTGGATTTTTTTGGTTTATTTGTAATTGAGATGGATTTTCATACGAGAATATGAATGTTGCATGTATTTCATAATTTATATAAATATATGTTTATTGTGAATAATAAAGCATAATTACAATAATTTTTATTTTGTTCTTTTATATGTTATGGGTGAAATGTTTCTCAATTTTAAATATATTTAATGATTTTAAAAATAATATTTAAATAAAATAATATATTAACAATTTTAAAATTCATATTAATTATATTTAAAAATATAAAACCTAAAAAAAAATACAATAAATCTATTAAAAATATATAAATAATTACTATAAAAATAGAACTTGTATTAACAAGTGAAATGTTTTAAAAGTTGTAAAACATTGCCTGTCGTATCCTTTGTCAATCAAACCTGGTGACGGAGTGTAGTACGTCCGTCGTCCGTCGGAGGCAATTAAATATGTTCAATATGTTACCAGGCGGAGGCAATTAAATATGTTACCAGGTGAGTCAACTCAGCCATTCAAGGCTAGTACCCATTGCCATTAAACAATTACGCATCCGGAAACTTGTTATCCATTTGGAATTGGGCACTGGTATTTGGAAAAAATATGATTTCTTTCACAGCGGATTTGGAGTGGAAAAAAAATAAAAATGTAAAAGTATTTTCACTGTGGATTTGGAAAAAGATGAGCATTTAATAAGTCAATGTTATCCGAGTCCCGACGGCCTATCCACCACTTCTCGCCTGAATCCTCAGCCATACCAAGCAATCTATCTACTGCCTGTCATTTTTATTCGGCACTTCACCCATACTTACCCATGACTTATATATTTTTATTTTAAAATATATTAATATAAGTTTCCTAAGCTAAACATTATAATTTCTAAAAAATTTGAAAATCAAACCTAAACTAATAAGCAGTCAACGATGAACTCATCGCTATAGTCCCAGGACTCATCACTATAGTCCCAGGCCTTTGGCAGGGACTAATAAGAAAATTGTAAAGCAATATGTTACCTGATACTTATAGATCCGTGGATATGCGTTCCTCTCTAGAACCTTAACGAAGCATTTACTGGACTCTCTTTCTTGCCTTAAGCGTTGGGTTTCCGTTTCCTATTTTCACTCGAAATGCACGAGATGAGGAATTTTCACAAAGTACCGACCTTACTACTTATTGTAACGAAGTAGAGGATTTCCCTTAAGAGTTCACATTGTTTGGGCGGTTTAACACCTTAAGCATCGACTATCTTTATGCTCGATTCTCTTTCTTGGCCGTAACCGATGTGTTACCATAGAGTGTAGATCCACGAGTAAATGGAGGATACGACAAACTCAGGAATCAAAATGTCACTCAGGGTACATGCCCTTTAGAATCAAAATGTCACTCAACAATTAGTCTTTCTGGACAACAACACTCTCCTTTCGGTCAAAGATTTGCAGTGGCTATAAATAATGGTTTTACCATCAAATTTTGAAGTGGCTTAGAATCTCCATGTTCCACTGCCAGAAGATTAAAAGGGATCAAAGGGAAAATAAGAAATTGGTGCCTCTGCGCACATACCAATTAATATATAGTAAATGACATCCTCTTTGAAAGCACCAACAAGGAACCTTACATATATATGTAGAATAATTGGATATATTGTCTTCATGAAAATCTTGTTTTGGTTATAATTAAGATTATAAAATATTATAGAAATGTTGTGAACAATAATTCCAACAATGTTGTGAACAATAATTCCATGGTAAATTACCTTTTTGTAGCATATCTTTGCATTATGCAAATTTTTTATTAATACAAATATTTTCGAGTGATTGTTAAAAAATAAAGATAATAACACAAATTTATAAAATTTAAAACATGAGTTATTATTTATTAATTTTTTTTCGTAATTTATTTATAATTTTACAAATTCAAATTTTATAAAAGTATATTAATATTTTATATATAAAAAGTTTAATAATAAAAAAAAGTGTTTATTATTTATCAATTAAATAACTAAGAAAATTAGAAACAAGAGGTTTTTGAAGTTTTACCCTTTAAACTCTAGTGAAGGTCACCTTTGGCTTAATAAGGGTTAGTATAAAGATTTTAATTCTTGGTTACATTATTGGAGAATAAAGGAGGAGGTCATTTTGTAAAATATTAATACCATTTAAAAATCTATTATATTTAAATTAAAGGAAATGAGAAATTATGTTGTTATAAACAAATAGAGAATATGAGAAAATAAAGATACTATAAAGAGTTCTCGAATGGGGTGACACATGGCTCTAGCAGCCACGTCGAGGTGACATATAGTGACCATGATGGGAGTTATACCTCGACATGGGAGGTCTTGTCTGAATGTTTTCCTTCTGTCACCTCCCAAGTTCATGCACTTCAGACAATATCTTCTTCTCCTGTCGTGGATGGAAGCACTATTGAACATGATGCACAAAGGGCTACATAGGTTGAGGGGAAGTACGACTTGTAGGATCCTCCAATGGTTAATCATTATGAGCTCTTCAACGGATATTGATGACGTAGACAACTCCGTCCTAGTAGATATTATGTCTGCGCATGGGAGGAGGATTCAAAAATTTGGTGAGTTTTCATCTTTGTTTACTCTAGTTTCTCTTGTTCCTCAATTGGATTCTACACTGGGAGGTTTGCATTAGTGGGATTTGGTGACCTGGAGAGTTTGCAGTTATGGGTACCTGTAGTAAGAGATTTGGGCCCTCATGGAGTCCAGGAAAAGGAAGGAAGGGTTAGAGGTTGAGCATAAAACTAGATCCGCCCTTGTAGCTAAGGAAACAACTAAACATTACTATTATGAAGTTGACTAGGCGGTCAAAGATTCCATGGTGATTCTTGAGGAGGAGGTTTGATCTGTTAAAGCCCATACTAATAATAAAGTTATGGATAGGTAGGTGGGGAATGTCATCCCTAACCTAGGTTGCACCATAAACAAAGATTTTAAATTCCACAGTATTGTGGAACTTAATTGGCACGTTAAAACTATGGTGGCACAGAGCATGAAACTGCAGCAGAGAGAATTCATGAAGCTTACTCAACAAATGGAGGATTTGGAGCACCAGAATAGTCTTCTAATCACAATGGTATCTTGGTTGGTGAAAAAACATGGTGGCATCTTTCAGATTACAGGAGACAAAGGCGCATCAACAAATTTTAGGCCTCCTCTTCCTCTGCCTCAGCTAGATACTGCCCAACCCAAGGGGGATCCCTAGGTTCATGATATTGATGAATGATAGTCAAGATGTTTTTTCCAGTTTTTTCTATATGGGTCTATTAGCGTTTCTAGTGCTCTCTTATAGTTATGGTCTCTATGTACCAGACTTGTCAAAGGATAGATATTTAGACATATTATTCCATGTATTTTTTTATAGTTGGTCTAGTTTCCCACATAGCAAGCCAATAGACTTTCATGCATTTCTTTTAAAATATCTTACTTGTATGTACACTAAATCTCAAAAAACACTTTCTTTTAAAATATCATATTTGTATGTATACTAAATCTCAATTTCTAAATATTTGTAATAACTCATCAAAATGATAACATATTAACTTATTAAAATGATAGAGATTTAGAAAAGCTTTTCTCACATTTGTTGRAACATAAAAATAAAATTCTAAAACACATATCTCAAAATAGATCTCATTTCAACATCAAATATTTTAATCACCAAGAAAATAAATCTATAATTCTTTTAATCCTTYTAAATATTTATTAAATTTAAAATTTWAAAAAATTATATTAATTATATTAAAAATATAAACTAGTTATMTAACAACTATAAATATAAAAAATAATTGARGGAATAATTCATACTTATGATATGATAAATTATTATTCATGAAAGTAGACTTATTCTAGAAGTBTATGTATGGTGAAAGATGAGCAAAGAGTGAAATTAGGGATGGAGATCACATGGAGAGAGATAGCTATGGAGATGGTTATGCTATATTGAAAATCTTGTTGTAATCAACTCAATGCTATATTATGATGCCTCACTAATGTATTAGTGTGAGAGAGATGTATTATTATTATTATTATTATTATTGTACAATAATGAAAATGTGATTTTGTGAGTATCTTGGTGTTCTTATGATGGTTTTTGCGTGTTAATATGTGTTTCCCAATGCTCTTGAAACCAACATTTGGCATTAGATGATATGAAGATATAGGTAAGCTAACAAAATCCTTGATATGAAGATTATGGAGTTCATATGATTGACTCAGATACAACGAAAATTGAAGAAACAAATGCAAATGAAGAAGATAAAAGATGATGCAAATGAAGGAGACTAAAGATGATGAATACAACTCAAGACATCCACATTGAATCAAACGTAATCATCAAGGGGGAGTATGAAGGAATAATTCATACTTATGATATGATAAATTATTATTCATGAAAGTAGACTTATTCTAGAACTCTATGTATGATGAAATATGAGGACAACGAGTGAAATTAGGGATGTATATCATATGGAGATATTCATGGAGATATTGTGGAGATAGCTATGGAGATGGTTGTGCTATATTGAAAATATTGTTGTAATCTCCTCAATGCTATATTATGATGTCTCACAAATGTATTTTTTTTTTGTGAATAAAAAGAGAGGGGAAATCCTATTAAAACTTGTTCAATACAAAAAGCCACATGGTAATAGTTTGCTAGTTTTTTCGCCAAATTAGCGAAAACTGGAACAGATGGAAGACTGTGATGTCATTGTCAAAATTGTCAATCCGCCATCTTCCCTGCCAAACAAAAACCAGAGCAGGTGGCGGATTTGAGTCTGTGCATCACTGTGCTAAGAAACCATGAAAACTAAACTGGAAATTAACAGTGAATGTGTAAAACATAGACATGAACATGAAATTAAAACTGCTCTATAGCAGCACAAGGAGTCAAATTGATAGCCAAGCAATTGAGTTACACATTTTCACCTGAGGTTGTGTCGCTCGGGTCGCCACTGAGGGGGTTGTTCCTAGGCTAGAGCACAAATGGTCTGGCACAAGTCGGACACCTCTAGGATGTTGGTGCATTCGAGTAAGCCTCGTACAACATATCAATTCTATGATGCATGAGGGTGTCACAGTGAATTTGATCAACCATATGGATTCTAAGCTCAAACCCGAGCACTAACTTTTCAGGATGGAAGAAGGGTGGTGCTTCTTGGCTGAAATCCAGGATTGTTGTGAGTGTTGGTGGCGCTAGGTCTGGGCCACCCTCCACCTCCAAACTACATACTGTCACCGCCTTGCCTGAATCCTCCTGTGCCACTTCCTTTTCTGTAGTTGTCCCGAGCCTCTCCTCCATTCTGTGTTCCTCTGATGCCTCCACCTCACCTGAATATTTGAATTGAGTGGTGCCCTCGAGGTCAAATTATGCAAGTATTTTGTTCCCTTCCCTCCCACTCGGGATGGAATGTGCCTAGAGCACTTGTGCCTTTCGGGAATTGGTTGGGGGCTGCCAATTGTCTGGAATAGTGAAGAGGAGGGATTTCGGAGGGAACTGGATTGGTTCCTCTAGAATCACTTCCTCCACATACGCCATCAACGACGTCCTAGCCTTCTCCCTACGTTGAGTGTTGGATATGGCCAAGGCTTGCTCCAGTCGTTGTACCCTCCTCTGTCTAGCGTAGAAATTGTGCCAAGCAGGGCCGCGACGCGACCTGCCTCTTTCCCTCAACATGGAGGATCAAGGGAGGGTGTCAATGAGCAAGGTGAGAGTGATGGGATCCCTCTAGTAGCTTCACCAGTGGTCAGAGCTTCCCGGCTGGTGGAACGCCAAGGTGAAATGACTCCATTCTCCACTTCGTTGGATGATAATGTAGAGGTTCAACATGACCGTTGCCTCAAAATTTCCCCATCCACTGTATCTCATGATCGCCATTTTGCTCGCGCGAGGGAACTGTACTTTTCTACTTGATGGGAAGTTATGGCTTCCTTCCATTTAATGGTGAGGGGAAGGGAGCCAACCTGCCATATTAATCATTGGGTTCTGGGGAAGGCTATGTGGCTGCCCTATGATTCGTGGCACCTCATCCGAGGTTGGATAATCATTCTTGGCCAGTTCCATGCATCGATATGAAAGCTCGGAGCTGGGAGAGGTTTGTGCATTCCAGTGAATCAACTTCGTTGTGGAAGCCACCCCTTCATTTTCCAGACAATCAAATACTTTGTTTGCCTCCCTTTTCACATGTGAGGGGATGATGGTGATGTTGGGATGTAAGAGGGATTCAAACTCTTCTAGGAGTCCTGAAAGTCTCTAACTGGGAGAGACTTCCAAGGGGTGTGCCCCATGAATAATTTTGGTTATGAGTTGAATAATGATCTGGGAATCCCCCTCCACTGTGATCTTGTTTAGGTGGTGGTCCATTGTTGTCTTGATTCCTCTGAGGAGGCTCCAAAGCTCAACAACGTTGTTTGTATTGAAACCGAGAAATCCTACTTCAGAGTAGAGAATTCTCCCTTCTGAGTTTCTGAGTACAACACCAAAGCCTGTTGAACCAAGATTCCCTTTTGACGCGCCATAAAAGTTTAGTTTAATGAAACCCATTGGTGGGGTGGACCAGGTGCTTGGGCTGCTAGTTGATCGGTTGGCCACAGGGATTTGTATTGTGCCAGTAAGATTGAGTTTCCAGGTTTCAAGGATATGAATTTTTCCCGAGATGCGCTTTAGTTCCTCTTGAGACCATTGCCCACTCTTAATTGTTTCCCGAATCAAGTTCATGATTCTTTCCCACATTGAGCTAGGGGGGGGAAGTAGTCGATCAAAAGATCCATTTGTTTCTTTCCTTCCATATTTTTCACCTGATGAAGCCCGATAGAAGTTTCCAAATTCGATCTAGGATTGGGTTTTGATAGGAGATCAAGTCCCAGTTTTCCACAGTGTTGATGATGTTGGCCCTATTCCCGTTGGAGAGATGCATTATTTGAGTCCCCAATTCCCAAATTGTCTTACTGTAGTGGAAATGGTTGAATAGATGATCTATCATTTCTTTCTGTTGCTGACAGAGAGAGAATATGGAGGGTCCTATGAAACCCCATTTCCTAAGATTGTCCTAGGTTAGGATGCGGTTTTAGACTGTGGGCCATAAGAATATGGACACCTTAGACCAGAGTTTTGGATTCCAGATCTTACTCCAGATGCCCTCCATGGTTTGTTCCTAGTAGTTCCCCTGTAAGTGGTAGGCTTCTTTGACAAAAAATTTGTTGGTTGTGGAGTGCCCCCATCTGAGAATGTTCGAGCCTTCCCTGATGGAAATTTTTCGTTGATTTGTACAAGCTTGCTAGGCCCATAGATCCGTCTCTATTGGAAGGTGAAGTTCATGTGGTTCAGTCTTCCAATTGCGCCATGGCTGGTACCTATCATTCATTATCCATAGATCCTTTACCCACCGGAATTCCTCGAGATGCATTAGTTGTCGTAGGGGGGTGAGTTCTTCAAGAGTAGCTAAAGGTGGTTGTTGTTTCCAAGAATCTTTCCAGAACAATGAGTGTTCCCCATTTCTGATCTCCCAGAAATCATGCTTATGAATTAGATGTCTGTTGTTCCAAGCCATGTTCCATATATTGGATCCCTAAATCTGATCGTTGAATCTAATTAGTTACTCTTCTTTGGTGGAGGGAGAATATTTATTTTTCCAGATTTTTTCCCATATTTCTGTGGGGTGCTTGTGCCAACGCCACCACATTTTTTCCCTCATGACTTGATTTAATTTCCCTGGGTCCCTAAGCCCTAGGACCCCTAAATATTTAGGTTTGCATATCTTGTCCCAACCTACTAGAGCCCACTTCTTGTTTGGGTGATTCTTGTGCCATAAGAAGCAACACTGGATGTTCCTAATGGCTCGGATGACAGACTGGGGGGATGCTAAGGCAATGAAGAGGTAGGTTGGCAAAGCTTGAAGAAAAAACTTTAGAAGCACCAGCCTAGCTGGAAGATTAAGAGGTCTGAAGGTCTAGTTGTTGAGTCTATTGGAGATGGAGAGTAGTAGGTTGTCCCAGGAGATGTTACGAGCGAGCTCTCCTATGAGAGGAATTCCTAGATAATTGGATGGAAGGGAGCTCTTGGGGATGCCCAGGAGTCGAGAGATATGATTTTGGACAACCACCGGGGTATTGAAGAAATAGAGATTAGATTTTTCAAGGTTCAAGGCCATTCCAGAAGCATCAAGAAAATCAATGAGGATATAATTGAGCTTAATGACTTCTCGGGCAGTCAGAGTGTTTAGTAGGAGGGTTTCATCAACAAAATGGATGTGAGAGGGAGCTGGCTGAATATTGCGCATAGGTAGGCCTTTAAGGGATCCTTCCAAAACAGAAGCTTTGAGGTAGTAACCCAGGCCTTCCACCATTATGACAAAGAGGAAGGGGGAGAGGGGGTCCACTTGTCAGATTCCTCTGGTGGAAGAGAAGGTCTGGGAGGGCATGCCATTAACCAGGATAGAGAAAAAGGATGAAAAAGTGAGCCTCATGATCCAGTCTACCCAGTGATTGTTGAAACCAAAGGCTTCGAGGAGGGAGCGCATGCACTGCCAACTGATTCTATCAACATATTTAGAGAGGTCGAGTTTGATGAGAGTACCTGGGGTCTTTGTTGTTTTCAGTGAGTGGATGACCTCATGAGCTAGGATAATGCTTTCCATGATTTGCCTGCCTTCCATGTAGCCCGCCTCCTCTTTGCAGATAATAAAAGGCAGAATCGGTTTGAGACGTATAGCTATGACCTTTGTGATGATTTTGTAGATGAAATTATAGAGATCTATCAGTCTATACTATTTGGGGTGCGTGACCCTTTCCTCCTTTGGGATGAGCATGAGGAACGTGGCATTAAAGGTTGAGAGGACTTGTTTTGAGGTTCTTGATTCCTCCACCACATGCTAGACTTCTAATCTGATCATTGGCCAACAGTAGTTGAAGAATTCCATCGTGAAGCCGTCTGGACCGAGAGCATTTCCTGGGAGAATTTACTTGACAACTTGATCAACTTCCTCTTGAGTGATGGGCCTTGTTAGAGATTCATTATGTTCTTGAGTGATTAGGGAGGGTATGTTCGTGGTGATTTTGCTAATCCATGACATTCTGTCATCATTGGTTTTTGTTAGGAGGTCTTTGTAGTAGTTGGTTAGTTCATATGCTATTTTGTTATGTTCCCTGATGGGATTACCGTGAGCATCCTCTAGCTGGGTTATTCTATTGATGTATCTTTGATGCACCATGGATTGGTGAAAGAATTTGGTGTTCTTTTCTCCATCTTTGAACCATTGTACCCTAGATTTATATTGCCAAAGTATTTCCTCTTGCTCCTTCCTTTCTTCCAATACTGCCTTAAGCTCCTCCTCTTCCTTCATTAATTTTGTCATTCTATTCCCCGATATGAAGGTCTTTTGCAGGGTTTCCAATCGCTTCTCGATTTCTTGAATTGTTTGAAGGATGTTACCAAAGACAGTTTTATTCCAGTATTTTGGTTGTGAATTGAAATTTTTGAGCCGCTGCTGGAATTTGTATATGCAGGTGTCATGTTCTATTTCTGCTTGCTTCCACCAGGAATTTGAGAGTTGATGGAAGTCGGGGTGGGAGAGCCAGAATTTCTCAAATTTGAAGGGCTTGAGTTTGGGCATCGCTCCTGCATCCAGAAAGAACGAGACGAACCAGTGGTCTGAGCCTGCTTTCATTAGGATATTGGCCTCAATGGAAGGATCTTCGAGCAACAGAGCTTCGGAAATGAGGAAGCAGTCTAGCCGACAAGCTACCTGTTGATGTCCAAATCTGCGATTGGACCAGGTGAAAATACCATTCCTAGTTTCTATATCCACTAGATTTAGTTGGTCGATGAGGGCTCGAAACTTACCATTGTATTGGTCAAGCCTTTTGGTGCCTCCTGTATTTTCCTCTAGCATTAGGATAATTTTGAAGTTGCCTCCTAGAAGCCAGTTGGGTGAGCTTAGTAGTGATTTGACAGTAGTTATTCATTTCAAGAAAATCTCTTTATCTTGGGTGCTCTAAGGTCCATAAGCATTTTTTATCTCTCCTTCTTTGGTAGATCCTATGGATTTGAAGTGAGTCGTGATTGTGCCCACAATAGAGAAGGGTTTTTCTATGATGACTGTTGCGGGATTCTATAATATCTCCAGACTGCCTGCCACCCCATTGGAGTCAGTGTGAAGCGAGTCACAACCTCTCCAACATCGCTGAAAGAGGTGGTCGTGCTCGTGACACTTCCTACAGTGGAAGGGAATATGCTCATAATCCATTGTTTGGTTCCAGTCTTCATCCTGATTCTCCAGGGTTACTGAACCTAGTAGAGCTTTTGATATATCCATGTAGACACAGATCTGGGCATAAGAGGTGTATTTTATTTGTTTTGTGGCTTCCGAGGATTTAACATATCGTCCCACAGTATTCCCGATACCCATTAGTATTTCCTCCAGCCAGAATTCCTACGACAGGAAATAAATCCTGATCCACACTAGAGCCATTGTAAAATATTTTGTCTATGGGCTGAAGCGGTCTGTCCAGAATCGAAGGAATAGCCCTACTGAGTTGTAGAAGTATTTCCCATTGTCAAAAATTGTGTCCTTGTCTTCCAGGTTGTAAAGGATGATCGTGAAGAATCCTTTGGAGCTGAAATGAACTTTGTAATCTCCTTTGGGGTTCCACCAGTCTTTGGTCCATCTCAAGAGATCCTATTCTGAAGGCCAAAGACCCAAGAACTTGCCTATGAGGGCATGATCTAGCATGAACTAAGTGTGTTCCCGAGCCCTAGTTGAGCTTATGAGATATCTTGGAGGTTTATCAGATTGGGGAATTCATTTTATTGGTTCCCAACCTCGAGATTCCTTTGGATGAGACGTGCTTGGCTCCACATCCATTGCTTTGATAAATCTCTACTCTTTGGCTAGGAGCTGCTCTCTCAGGTGCAACGACAGCTCAAAATCCGGCCTCTTGGCATGTTTTCCAACTCTTTCATTTCCAGCTACATTTATATACGAGGGGGCTTGCCCCCCCCTCTAGACTCATCCTGATTCACGCGTTTCATGCAATCGTTTCGTCTGTAGGAGGAGCGGATCATACAAAGTTTCGCCAGGTTTTCGTGAGGGTTTCAGAAGGCCGTCTTTTTGCTCATGTCTCACAAATGTATTACTATATGACATCTCTCTCTCTCTCTCTCTCTCTCTCTCT
>JASDQU010376925.1:0-11367 GCA_032191745.1 Picea mariana | reverse complement strand
CAATGTTGTCGAGTAAAACATAGTGATAGAATTGCTTCATGATGCTTTGTCATAGGGTATTTCTCGCCTCTGGGTCTTCTTAGATGCTTAGCTGGTGGTGTCCCAGTTAAATGGGGCTTACCACATTTATGATCCTACTCTGCACCGACGATTCCTTAGTGTACATCTCTTAGAACGATATTTCTATTACATTATGTATATCCATGTTCCTAGGATATTTAATCATCTAACATATACTCTAGCTAATCAAATTTTAGATTGGCATGTTGCACACATATAAAATAAAAGCACACATGTGCACATGTAAATACATTTGTAAAAAGTCATACATAAGACAAATATATATATATATATATATATGTGTGTGTGTGTGTGTGTGTGTGTGTGTGTGTGTGTGTGTCCAAAAACAATGTCACGAGTACATAGGTGGGCATAAAAGCCTCAAAATTKATCAGTATACATCGGTGGGTTTATGCCATCAAAAAATACATATGGTGCAAAAAGTTCCCTCGACACATCAACGATCTAATGCTATCTAAGGACGAGGCCTATTGGCTCTGCTATAGTGTACAATGATGTTTTCTAAACATTGGAATAAATGGACCCAAGTCCAAGGAACCCCTACTACATGAGGCTGCATAGCAGGGGGGGAATCCTTGATCTCAGCCATAAGGACAACACGAGTGAGCACAGTGAGGTTGCGATCCACCCATCGCAAAAATCTGTCATCCTCGTCGACTGAGGTTCCCCCTACAGCTGCTGGTCCTCCCTCAGGTCGAGGACATCACCGAGTCCTAGAGAAGTCTGTTTATCGTACAAGCCCCACATCTGTACATAACAGATACACGAGTTAGTAATCTATACACACATAAAAAGGATATATATGAAAATTTAAAAATTAAATAAAACTTTAAAATTATGTTACCTATCTCGCCTCGCTCCTCGCTGGGAGGCACAAACATGTCTGAGTCTCTGGTGAAGTTGATCCCTACATACGGGTAATCCTTGATCACCGGGATCTGATGTGCCCACTAATCAAAAAAATTGTCATCGAAGGCCTCTATGGTCCTCCCTCCACCTTGTCGAGGCATAAATTCTACCCACCTGCTCACTGTTGGGAAGGAGGCTACATGCCCCTGTACCATCTCTTTGGGACTGAGAATGGGCACCCTCTCAAAAAAGAAAGAGAACAAAATGGTACTGAACCTAAAGTTCTTGTTAGTATACCACTGACACTCTGTAAGTTGTCTCTTCATGCATACCAGCATGGTCGTACTCTAGTCAAAGATGGTGGCCTCCAAAAAATGAATGGCACAATGCATATGTGCCCAAGAGGCCTGGTGAAGGGATGCAGATCCAATAATCCACCCGTTCATAAGTAAGATCACATGCATAGATAGGCTGTTGATATTTTGGATTGGCACTTGAGAACATACCTTCTCAGTTACAGCCTCATTGTACATCCGAATGCAGTCCTTGATGTTGAAATGCCCTGGAGGAAAAGTCCTCAGGTTAACTTGTTCCCCTCTTCTCGAGAGACCAGTCAAGAAGTAAATGTCCTCTGTGGTTGGGGTCAGTGGCTGACCCTATAGCATGAAAGCATCTGCATCAGGATGCCAATACTCCATAAGAGAATTGAGCAGCCTCGGTTGTGCCCTCATAAACAGACATTGGAAAAAAATCCATAACCCACACTGTTTTAGTGCGACAATGGCTACAGGGTCCTCTTCGACCAAGACATCGATCTCCTCATGCTCTCTCTCTCCAATGAACATACATCCTATTTCATGGAAAAAATGGAGGAGAGTCAGTACTTTCTTTTTATTTTTTCAAAGTCTACCAAGGTGTACATGGGTTGTTTTGTACACAGTCACATATGTACGCATGCTGTTGGTTTCCTGCCCTAGTACATACGCGAGCTAGCCTTGGACAACCTGTGTACATGCACAGCCGCTCTTTTTATAAGATTGTGCCCCTTCAAAACACTAAATTAAATCATAAAGAAGAAATTATATTGCAATTATGAGTTATTTGTACTTACTTGGTCCAAACAAAAGGTCGTTTTGTCCACTGAAGCTCCCGAAGTCCACTCTTTTAGCAAAGGGGTCTTTTCACCCTTTGGTTGACTTTCAAATTGCAATGGTAAAAATGAGTTGTCCACTTCTATTTATAGACCTTTTTGCCCCTTTTTGCCCCTTTTTGCCCCTTTTTGACCACCTTTGTCATTTTTCCTGGCTTGGTGATCACTTGATTTCATTTCTGAGTTTTCTATTGGTTGTTCCGATACTCTTTTTCTTTCAGTTTGGTAAATTTTTGGGATGGGTCACTTTTTTGGTATCCTTTGGTAAAAGTATTTTTTTCAAATTTTTGCATATAAGTTAGGATTTCATTCCCACTTTCTACATCTTGTTGTCTTTTTCACTTTTCCATAGGATCGACCCCACCGAAGTGCGACACGAAACCTTCATTGATGCTCTAGAAGTGTCGTAATTAGGTGGTAGAGCCCTATCTTTACATGGATGCCCTGGGTAGATTCTTGCTGCATTTTTGGCATCCATGCTGTTAGTTATGCCTATAGGCTTGGGAGTCCTTATTAGTCCTACCATGATTATGAGATAAAGCCTCATTCTTTTGATTCACCATCTTCCTAGGCCTTACCCTCCAAAATCCCTAATGAGCACACTTTGTTGTCTTTCAAGATCGCTTTGAAATTTGAAAGAAACATCCAACAATACTGTATTTATTCTTTTCAATACCGTCTGGATTAACTGAGAAAAGTAGCCCCCTGGATTCTTCCTTAATCCCTTTTTAGACTCTCTAAAAATGAAAATATTTTCGAGTGATATTGTTTTCATTCATGCTCTCCAAAATCAAATTAGAAGGCACATATGTCTGGTGACCTTGAAAATATCGCCGAGTGACCTTTTTCCTTCACACTTGTTAAATTGGTCTAGAAGAAAATCTACTCGCGTGAGTTTAACCCTTTTCTAGCCTGTAGATTATAGTGGAAAAATGTACGCCTTGGGAGATTTGTCTCGCTGGGAGAGTTCTCCTCAGTTACTTTTATACTTTTTAGGGCTAAGGAGACTAAACTTAGAAAAATACTATGAGTCCATAGTTAAGCTCTTTTCAGACTCCTTAAAATTGAAAATATTGCCGAGTGATCTTGTATTTGTCACACTCATTAAAATGGTTTTGAATAGACGCCTTTTCATTGCAAGTTTAATCCTTTTTTGAACCGACTAGACTGTTGTAGGAAAATCTTCCTGCGGACAAGTAGATTGACCTCTAGAGCTTGACCTTAACCCTAGACAGAAAAATGCTTATCATGGACACTGACTTCCTTTCAAATCTATCTAAACTAATGCATGAGAAGGGAGGATAACAAGAGTACCTTTTAATCGACGTTTGTCCCTGCACGCTCCGAGTTGCGCTACAATATTTTTCTCCTCGCTGAGAGCTGTGGACAAAACAAGATACAACCACTTCCTACTCTATTGACATTAGCTTGAAAACAGATCTATCACTGAATGATAAGTTCATGTAACATTAGACACAAACTAGAAAGAAACAGGCCAAGCATGTCATATTAATGAGAATGACGACAACAGTACTTACAATCGTAGATGTGAATGCGGCAGCTTCGTCAAGTCCTCTTCATCTAACCCTTGCCTGAAAGATCCACGACCTAGATGACAGCAACTTCACTGATCAATCTTCTTTGGCTGACTGTACGTTTCCTCCAAGATCATAAGTTTCACCTATCCAATTCCTCCCCCTTTCCACCATCATGGAGCCTGCTTATATAGGTTGGGAGGAGCCTAACCTCTTGAGTTATGTTTAGAACCAGTTGGGAACCTTCTCCATAGATCAGGGATCTGCTGATGAAAACAAGAATTCGAGTACAACAACCTCTTAATCTCAAATGTTCCTTCCCTTATTCTTCTCAACGGGCTAACAATTGACCCAGATTAGGGAGCGCTCCTTCAGAAGGGGTCTCAGAGCGTTGTAGCGCTCCTGATGTGCCTTGGGAAAGCGCCAACGCTCTTAAGGTGAGAAACACTCCTCCAGAAGGGCTTGAGGGGCGTTATAACACTCCCTGAATCATAGCAGAGGGGCGCCAGTGCTTCTGCAGCTGTATTAGGGGAGCGTTCCCTCTCCAAACCTCAGTTTCAGGGCTCCTTTCAGGTGTCAATATTCTCTTGATCCCAGTAAACTAGTTCTCTTCCTTCAAATGAGCCATATGAGATGTCATAAGTTCTTCCTAAGTGTCATTATCATGACATCATGTCTGAACATTGTTGGCGACACTAGTGATCAACTTGCGACACTTGCGAAAGCTGAAGGGAAGATGCGACACTTACGACAGTTGATAGGGACAATGCGATACTTATCCATCTGAGCAATTTCGACGTGTAACATAGACTAAATCCAAAAAATGCACTCCCTAGAGTCTTCTTTTGCATTTTTCAGACTCTCTAAATGTGAAAAAATACCTAGCTTACCTTCTCTGGGCTAAGAAAAATTACATAGAAGGGGTTTCATTATGTCTTGCTTAATCGTATTTGTGGGTCTCATCTTTGTGTCTTTGGCCTAATGTCAGCTCCATGCTGCTCTCAACTGAACCTTTGAAGCATTCCTTATACGCAAGCCTTGCAACACATTTTTCCTCTACGACATGACACCTTGACCCATGGAGGAATTTTCCCCGAGTGTCCTTTTCCTGCACATGTCTCCTTTCCCTGAGCATTAGTGTGTTCCATGTGCTTGGAAACAGTTTTCTTTTCACGACACTCGTTCCTCCTTTGTAACGTAGCATTCTTTCATTCTTTTTCAAGCTCTTAAAAAATTGAAAAAGACAAAAAAAATCAAATATTCTAAAAAGAGGGGACGAGAAATATTCATTCTTTTCTCAGAAAAGATAGTCACCTTGGACAAAGCACATCCTTCCATTTGTTCTTCAAGCATTGGGATCTAGTATGACATTAGGAATTTGTTCTCTCTACATATATTTGTGCCCTCTTCCATTTGGTTACTCTTCCAAACATGTGGAGAGTTTGCGTTGCCTCCTACATCACCAACTTATGTCAATGCCATGCTTCCTGAGTCTGATCATCTTTCGTGCTTTTGTCCAAGGGAACTTTTACCCAACCTAAGTCGGCACTTCTACAGTTTGTCTCTTAACCTTCATGAGTTGGCCATCCCGAGAGTCTAGTCAAGTCCAGATTCAAAATCGACGAAGTTCTCTTCTTGATCATCGAAATCCTGTAGTCTTTTCTTGACGGATTGTCAAAGACCTCAGGGTAGTGATTTATAGACTCCCATTGTACACCTACCTGATTTTTTAAGATCTTGAAGTTGTTGCTCGAGCTATGAAGACCTCATCTCTAGCCGTAGGCATCACTAGCTTCTTGAAGATACATACTATGCTTGTATATCTTCAACTGATTTTGAGATGTAGATCCACTATGTATTGCTTGCGGCTACACTTTATATATTTATATGACATGGATCTGTAGTGTATTTTATTGACAACCATGATTCAGTTCATCCAGCATGGCTATGCCCACCTCAGAGAGACAATTGTTGTTTTGCAGATGGCACCTCCCGAACTCCAGTCCTGGGCTCACTCAATTTTGTGCATTGGTGAAGATGTTGTAATGTATTTCAACCATCAGTTTCTCTTCTGACCTCACACATTAGGGGGCATCTGTTATAACCCTAAAATTCCCTACTCATGCCTACATGGCATTGGCCCTCCTACTTTCATAATTTTCCAAATCATTGCTCAGAAGCTCTACTTAAAAAACCAATTTTTAGAGCATGTACGTGCCATGCACCACTATAGCCCATGTACATACGCTTGATGCATGCTAGAAAACCCACGTACATATGATTTTTGCACATTAAACAACCCACATATGCTTTCAAAAGTTGCAAAAATTAAAAAATTGTAAGGAATTCAGTGAAATTCATGGGCTATTGGAGTTTTCCCAACCAATTCACCTGCTATAGCCCGCCCCCCAACCAAATAACCATCCTTTTGTCATATAAAAGGAGGTGTTGGGGTCTCATTTCAATAATAAGCATACGAACAATGAAACTGTGCCCAATTTCACTTCCCTTCCTTGCCCAAGCATTTGCTACCTTTTGTGAGTTACTGCCTCAACATTCACTCTCCAACCCCTTCTTCTTCCATTCAATCCATTCCCTTCCCTTGAGGTGATTAGAATATTGAGAGAAGAGTCCTATTGAAGGTGCACTTGGAGCATTGTAAAGAGGATCTCAGACCAGGTGCGTGGAAAGATGGCCGACATGGATTGTAAGTTTCAATCTTTGTTTGATGAATAAAATAATCTCTTTTCCATGTCCCAAATAATGACGTTTTGTGTAGTTTCTTTGATTTATACATAACATTTGATATCTAACCCTAATTTATGAATAGAAATAACATACTTGTAGTCCTTGTTTTCCTATTCTTGGATGCAGGTCAACCATGGGAGGAGATTTGCAGTCTTTGGAACTACAGAGCTTGAGGAGATCATCACCAGATGTGGGATAAAAGGTACAATTACCGATCTTCTCTCCTATTAATTTATTTTCAATTATTTTGGTATGTTTGGGGTAGAGTAGAAACTAGATTGACTTTTAGATGATCATTCGTTCTGTCTATATCTTAAACCCTGGTATAATTAAAGGGAATATTTTCCCGCTAGAAGGAACTAATCATAAACGACCAACTCCCAAGACTAGATGAACTTGGGAAGAACCTGGTAACATAATAAATAGTGAATGTATAACATGATAGCACCAATCGAACGAAGGAAGTAGTTGAATCAACTACCTTCATCTCCATAAAACTCATTGATCAACACTTGCTACAACCAATAAAGCTTCATATCATGGCACAAACTTTCATGATGAGATTGGAAAACGATATGGGAACTCTTGAGAAGAATATCACTTTGATCAATGCACCATTAGAACAACTGACATATATAAGGATTGGATCACTATATGATCAGTTGGAATTTTGGACAACCTACCTAAGAAGAAGAAATCCATAAGAAAAGGAAAAAATACCTATCTTTTGTTTCATCCTTTTCTTAACCAATCTAAATTTTGTCCCATTTTGTACACTTGTCATTAGTAATGAGAAGGTAAACCATTTTTTGTAACTACTCCTTCAAGAAGAAGATGAAGTGTCACATAGGAGTTACTAAACATTTGTATAAAATAAAATAGAATCCTATTTGAAAAGGATTTTTTTGACTTTTCAAGCAAGGTATAGATTCAAGAATCGATTCAAGGACTTATACTTTGTTAATGAATATTGAGAATCCCTTAGGTCCAGTTGTTATAGAAGGAATTGTTGGATTACTGAGAGGGGGGTGAATCAGTAATAGAGCAATTTAAACATTTTCAACCATATAATGCAAGTGTTATATCAATGTAGCATTATCATCCAAAAATTGTAGAGTAAATAAACAATGAACAAATGAGCAATCATACACATACACAGTACACTAGTGTTTTTACGTAGAAACCCAAAGCAGGAGAAAACCACATAATGTTTTTTCTTATATGTCTTGAAGAATTACATTCATTGGAAGCACCAACTTCCTTTTTTTCCAGCTACAACTGGAAGGAGGCTCCAACCCCCTAGTTTCTCAGGCTACAACCTGAGGGAAGATCCAACTCCCCAATTTTATGGCTACAACCAGAAGGAGGCTACAACTCCCTATGTTCTCCAGCTACAACCGGAAGGTGGATACAACCACCTGTCCTTGCCTCATCCAACTGTCTTGACGTATAAGTAGAATGATGGAGGCACTGCCACACTATCACTGTGAGATATACTACTGTAAACCTATACCAATCAACCTATACTCAACTTGTAACAACCTGTACCAATAACCTGTGCCAACATGTACCATACATCAACCTATACCTCAACTTGTGCCATAAAAAAAATACATCAACCATGCACCAAACCTGTACAAATACCTTGTCACAATAACCTGTCCAAACAACCTGTAATCAACCTATACCATAAACAAGTGCATCAGCCATGCACTAACCTGTACCTCAACCTGAACCATCAATGAGTGCGTCAAACATGCACCAAATATGTACCAATCATGCATCAAATACACATCAACTATGACTCATCAAGATGTACCAACATCATCAAGTATACACCTCATGTATGTGCCAATTCATCAACTACTTGTCTCAACCATGTACCTCAACCATACACCAAGTACATATACCAATATAACCATCAAAAGTTCTCTAGAAATACATCACACTATCCATGACCAAATACCACAAACCCTTACATCAAACCATGTGCCACAACCTCATTTTTATGTAGCCTCAAGCTAAACCATAACTTCAACAACACATCCCAACCAAAAGACCAATACCCATATGCCAAATACCAACAAAAAAATACCAATTGTATCCCTCAACAAATATGATATATGCAACAATACTGAACATCCAATACCATTTCAAGAGATAAAACCTAGCTCACAAAACATACCTCAAACAAGATGTGCCATATCTCTCATAAATAGACCCCAACCATGTTGCTGCTGCGATTTTTCTGCCACACTTTTTCTGCCATGATTTTTCTACCGCGATTTTTCTGCTGTGATTTTTTTGCTGCACTTTTTCTGCCATACTTTTTCTTCCGTGATTTTTCTACCACAATTTTTCTGTCACACTTTTTCTGCCATGATTTTTCTGCCGCACTTTTTTTGCAACACTTTTTTTGCTATACTTTTCCTACCACACTTTTCTCTATCAATAATACTTGCCCAAATAACCTTTCACAAAATAGATATTCAATGATATTCAATAGGTTCAAGTGTGATTAAATGAGAGAGCCTTTCCTCTTATTTATAATTTCATGTAGCATCCCACTTTCCTTATTTTAGGGATTTCTCCATTAAATTTATTATTTAAATAATTTCTTTGCAAACACTTGGACTACTTTGACCTTTTGGGGCTTCTAGATGACTCATGAGGGTTCTCCAACTTCACATGGCCATAACTATCTAACCGTGAGGAGTTATGTGATGTTGCACATACCACCATAAATGACATGACATGTACTATCCATATAGAATAGTATTACCTGCAAATATATCAAAACTCATACCATTATCCATCAAACAAACTTGGGTCCATTACCCAAACCTTTGTGCTACCAGAATTCACTACCATACTTTCTGCAAGGGTTGACATCAATAACAACCAACTCAACTAATAAAAAATCTCCCCCTTTGGCACTGATGGAAACACTCTGATGCAATACTGAAGTCATGTCATGCAACACTGAATTCATATCACTCATGCTCCCCCTATGACCATCACTTCCCTTGGAACCATGCCTCTATGATTTGCATATGATAAATACCCCCCCCTTTGTCATCAATGGAAAATGTATCTTTCCATCCGAGGCTGCTCCCCTTAACTGAACTTTCATTGGGGATACTCCCCCTGACTGAAATCTTCCTGAAACTGATCTCCTGACTTGAAATGTCCTCTTTATGGTGATTCCTTGTGTAAATCTAAGAAATATAAGTTAACCATTCAAAAACATTAATTTTGGAGTATAAATTACTCTGATTCTCTAGCTAAGATACTCAAAGGTTTCTTTTGGAAGTGGTTTTGTAAAGATATCTTCCACTTGTTCTTTTGTGCCCACATATTCAACTCTGATTTTCTTCTCTGCAACCTGCTCCTGTAGAAAGTGATACTTGATTGGAATGTGCTTCGTCTTGGAGTGCATCACCGAGTTCTTTGAGATACTGATGGCACTTGTATTAACACAATATATTGGAATGGGCTCATCATACTCAACTTGTATATCTGTCAGAGTTTTTTTCATCCATAGAACCTGTGTACAACATGATGCCACTGAAATATACTATGCCTCGACTGTAGATAAGGATACCGATGATTGTTTCTTTCTTAACCATGATACTAAACACTCACCCAAGTAGAATGATGCTCCACTGGTGCTTTGTTGGTCATCAATGCAACCTGCCCAATCTGCATCTGTGTAGGAAATAAGTGATAGATCCTTTTCTTTTGGATACCATAATCCAAACTCTTCTGTTCCTTTGAGATATATGAAAATTCTCTTCACTGCTAATACATGTGATTCCTTTGGTGCTTCTTGAAATCGTGCCACCTGTCCAACTTCCTACATTACATCTGGTTTGGATGCTGCCACATATAGTAAGCTACCAATCATTGACCTATATTGCCTTTGGTCTATAGACTTTGAATCATCATCTTTTCTCAACTTGCAACTGGTTTGCCTAGGAGTGGTAACTGGTTTGCAATCTTCCATTCCGAACCTCTTTAGCATTTCTCTGATATATGCAGTTTGAGAAATAAAAATTCCTTGGTTGCTTTGACGTATCTGGAGACCCAAAAAGAAGGATAGTCCTCCAAGTAATGAAATTTCAAATTCATTCTGCATATCCTTTGAAAATTTCTGGCTTAACCTGTCATCAGTACTTCCAAAAATAATATCATCAACATAAACTTCAATTAATAAAATACTATCTTGAGTTACATTGATGTAGAGGTTGTTGTTTGCACTTCCTTTTCTGAACCCTACCTACTGTAGATATTTATCCAGTCTAGAATACCATGCCCTAGTATCTTGTTTTATACCATACAAGGCCTTTTTCAATTTACACACATAATCTGCGTTCTCTGACAACTAAAATCCTTCTAGTTGTTCAATGTAGACTTCTTCTTCAAGTTCCCCATATAGAAAAGCTGATTTCACGTCCATATGATACACTTTAATATTCTTGGAGCATGCATAAGCTAGGAGAAATCATATTGCTTCCATTCTGGCAACTGGAGCAAATGTCTCTTCAAAGTCGATTCCTTCAACCTGTGCGTATCCTTTACATACCAATCTAGCTTTTTTCCTTGTAACCTGCCCATATTAATTTAATTTATTTCTGAATACCCACTTTGTGCCAATCACATTTTTATTCTTTGGTCTTGGAACCAATTCCCAAGTGTCATTCTTCTCTATTTTATCCAATTATTCATCCATGGCCTTATTCAAAAATTCATCCTTTCCGGCCTCTTCAAAACTGTCTGGTTCAATCATAGATGAGAGTGCTAGGTGCGTTTGTTCTGGTGAACATATTCTTCTTCTAGTATCAACTCATGCATCTTTGTTTCCAATAATTTGATCTGAAGGATGATTCTTCTGTACTCATTTGCTAGGTTGATCCAGGTGGATATCGGTGGCCACCCACCTTTTCCAACTGGCTCAAAACAGTTTTCTGGCAATTTTGGCAATTTACTATTTTTAGCAGGTTT
>JASDQU010376923.1:0-11217 GCA_032191745.1 Picea mariana | reverse complement strand
ACACCCAGTTTTCCATGTTTCATGCTTAAATAAAGTTATAGGTGACAAGATCCCAATTAAAACTATATTTCTAGAACTTTATGAGGAAGGAAAAATCATATTGGAGCCTAAAGCCATCATTGACAAAAGAATTTTCCAGCTGAGGAATAGATCCATTTCAGAGTATCTCATTAAATGGAGGAAACTATCGGCTGAAGATTCCACTTGGGAAGATGAGCCTTTTATACATAATCATCCAGAGTTACTCAAGCATTGTGGACAACACTTGCCTCAAGGGGAGGGGCATGTTAATCCCTAATATTGGCTCATTACCCCTTCATTGGGGCATATTATATTAGTAATGTTATTTTATTTATGTCAGCTTTAGGCCATTAGTTGTAATTATACCTCCTAGTCTCCTATATATACCAATGAGACATTTTCATTTTGAATCATCTTGTACTTGAACATTTAAGTGGGGTAAAAGGATTTTTCCCCCTCGAAGAGGCTTATTATCTGAAATTATTTCTTTTTTAAGGCATTGAGTACTTTTTTTGAGGTTTTTCTATGCTATATTGATATTTGTTTCTTAACAGTGCCCTCCTAGGATTTCCACCTCACCCATTGACTAAGCATTGCCTCTCCAACTAATTCCATCTCATCAATCCTCAACCTAGACCCTAAAAATGTGCCCCCCTCCTTGAGATGCTCAATCTTGCTTGGGTTTTGACACTTGTCTTGCATCCAAGAGGGGTAAATTTGTCTTTCCAAGTATATATGAATGACCTCTCTTCCTCATTTCTCACCAATTATATTGCTACTGTTACTCTACCCAATTTTCTCCTCACTCTCCCCATCTCTCCCATATTTCTCTCATCTTTGGAGAGGAACTTGTTGCAAGTATTTTCAATGACTTCCTAATTGTTAATAGAAAGCTTTGGAGGACAAATGGTGTGTTAAGAGTATTCTTGGTGCATCTATGATTTGAGGTGATATTGCTTGGTTTTTATTTGTGTAAGCATTATTTATATCTAGAGTAGAATTCCCAAGCAAAGTATTTTTCTTGGGTAGATATCCAATAGTATTATTGTGTATCTGAGTGAGTAGAGTTTAGATTTGCAAAGTATTTTGTTTCCTCTAATTTATCTATTCATCATTTGCTCTTGTCTTGTAGTTTCTTCACAAGTATTTGTAGGTTACTTCAAGGGTTTGAAAGGTTTGTTTCAAATTTGGAAACTTGCCATCCTCATACATTTTGAGCCTCTAAAATTTCTGCAAGCTATTTATGTTCTTTACATTCATATTTTTCGGTTGTCTAACACTTAGAATAGATCATACAAATACTTACATCTTGCTGAAATTTTTATGCAGAAAATTTATGTGTAAAAACAAAAAATTTCTTTCACTTCTGTTGTTTTTTGCAGCATTTCCAACAAACTTTTGCAAGCTTTTGCTTGTTGGTTTTGTAGATTATCATTAGTACAAGGGGAGGTGCTACCCATTTTGGGCCACAAAACACTCAAGAAGAGCCTCTTATTGTTGGGTAACATAACCCTCTTCTTTCTCATCTTTTCTAGTAATTGTAAGCAAGCCCAAGGGAGTCCCAAAAGGGCTTGCACTTCTCATATTGTAATTTTCTGCAATTTAGTTCTTTAGTTTGTGCCTACATCCTGGAGTGAGTTTGGCCCAGCCAACCCCCAAAAACGTAAGGCTATGATAGTTATTTATTTTCTACAATATTTCATTATTTTTCTTTCCCCACTTGTCATTAGGACAAGGTTGAGAGGCTAGGTTTATTTCAACATTTTATTTCAAGTTCTTTCAACCCACTTTGGCACAAAAAAGGAGGGATTGCCTCCACCTTGTGCCATTGTTTGTGGTTCTCTTAGCTTAGTTTATTTTCCAACATTTAATTTCAACTTGTTTGCCTACACCTTGGAGTGTGTTTGGCCTAGCCAACCCCCAAAATTATAAGGCTAGTATCGGTTTTACTTCTTTATGTGTTGAATGGTTAAAATGATCTAGAAGTAGAAATAATAATCTTAATGCTAGTTTAGGCCCATGGAGGTATGAATGTTTTATGATTCGCTTTAATCTTTCCTTTCCATTTGCAAGCTCTACTTAGTTCAAGTACATTTTCTTTCATCTTTATTTCACAAGTAATTTACTTATTTTGCGATATCATGGGCATGGCATAATTTCAATGGTTTAAGGCAAACATATGTTTTAATTTTTGTAAGTTGGATTCTTAAGTACTACATGCTATTTCAAGTTACATGATTTTGTTGAGTACTTATTTTTACCTGCAAGCAATTTCCCTTTAGCATTCAAGCACTTGACATTTAGCAAACACATCTTGCTCAACACACAAACTAACTTAATTTACCTTAGTCTCATAGGGCATAAAATTAACTAGACTTAATAGGGCACTCACTACTAACCCAACTTTACCATCTAAACGAAGATTGTGAGGAAGCAACGAAAGGTGCTAGATCGGGGATGATCTCACGGTGCTTGGCATCCTTTCCGGGAGTACTTCTTTCCTTGGGTTGACCTATGGAGCTAGGGTGGGGCCTTGTTTGCCTCACTTCTTGAGCACCCAACAACTATTTGGTACAAGCACGGGGAGTTTTGAGGTTGTCACTTAGTTAGGATTCACTTTCTAACTTACAAACTTAATAATCCTTTTAATCCACTTTGACCTTGGGACATTTACTTTGGCATACATTTTATGGTTGACACTTAAATCTTGCAAGCACTCTATTTTCCATTAAATTAATGCAAGCTCATTTCAATGTTGTGGATGATTAACTAAGTGGATTTTAGTTGTGCCCTTGCCCTTGGAGGCTTTCTTTGAGCACGTTAATTTTCATTTTAAGTTGTGTATTGGTTTGTTGGAATGGCCCCTTGAAGTTGTGCATCCTTTGGAGGCAACTTCATTGTTAAGATTGTGTTGTTTATTTTTTCCATTGAAGCAACCACATAGAGTTGCGCATCCTTTGGAGGCACTCTATTGTTGGGTATGATGGCTTGATGTATTGATGCAATATTTCCATTTGAAACAACATCTATTTTCTACACAAACAAGTATTTGGGTTAGTGCTTGTCTCTTTGTCCATTAGTTGTATCATTCATACATCTTGTATTTAGTTGTATCTCTTGGATATTCTTTAGTTGTAACTTTGTATTTAGTTCTTCTATCTTTGTATCTAATATTGTGATATTATACCTAGTTCTAAGTTTCACTCTTTGTAATCTTGTGTAACTCTTGTAAAATCTATCTCCCTTAAACTCTAGTTGACCCCTTGCCCAATCTTAGGCACTATTCTTTAGTTGTCTTAGGAAAGGGCCTGTCTCTGCATTGAATTGTTGCACATTGCATTGTTTCTTTTGCATATAGGCTAGATTCCCCCAAACCTTTAACTAATTAAAACTAACTCCTAGAAATTAACTTCTTAACTTCACATAGTAATTAGGGTCTACTCCCCTTGGCTTCCCTAGGAGTAAGCCTAGATGGAAAAGGTTCAAGTCAAGGTGACAATGAGCTTTGAACCTAGGCATTGTGCCTCCAAGGACACACTAAATGAGTTGGACTTAGCTCGCATTTGCAAGTCTGTATAAGAATGACATCATATTTGAAGTCGTTGTTGGGGATAAGTCTTTTATCCTTGGTCGAAATAACTTAATTAATTTATTTTTTAAGAACTAAGTAATAAACTTTAGTCCCTAAATTTTTTTGACTTGCATTGGTTGTTTTTGTTTTCTTTCTCTTCAAGTGGAGACTCCATTGAACAAATCTGTCAAGTATACTACTAGGATCACTTCACAAGGAGTGATTTGTTCTTTTCTTGAAGATGAAAAGGTTTATAGGAGGAGGGTAAATCGCCTTGCCCCTAGGAGGCTACTTGAAAGTCTTGGAGAATGATCACTCACTAATATCCAATACTTGTTCTAAACTAATAATAATCAATCAATTGTTAATACTCCCACTAATACTCCTAATGCAACCATGAGTATGTTTTTGAGGCCTTTGAATTTTGAAGCTATCCAAGGGGCTCCTCATGCGATTCCTAAAAAGGCCATCGATAAGTTGTGATGTTTTTAGGGGAATGATGTTGTTAGTATTCACTCTCATATTCTGAATTTTGATCTATGTGTTTTGAAGTATTGTAATGGTCATAATGAAGAGGATGTTAAGATGACATTAATTGTGTACTCTTTAGAGGGGGATGCTCCAGAGTGGTTTTTAGAGTTTGATCCTAACAAGTTTAGCACCCTATATGAAATAGTGACAGAGTTCAAGAAAATGTGGGGTGACCAAAAGGAAAACAGATGTTTACTAGCTTCCCTTAGTTCAAGTCAGAAAATGGAAAATGAAACTGTGGATGAATTTAACAAAAGATTTACTAACTTGCTGAAAAGTCTCCCTCAAGATATAATGCCTTTAGAAATTGCAATTTTGATTTACAATATGGAAGCTTTTGAGGGGGAAATGAGATATGCAGTAAGGGATAAGGATACTCGCACTCTTAAGGATGCACAAGTTATGGCTATGAGGATTGATAAGAATATGCGTGAAGCTAGGAAATCTAATATTCTTGATTTTACTAGAGGAACTTCTTCCCAACCTTATGAAGAGAAGAAAAAAAAAATTGAGAATCAAGGATCTCCTAATGATGGCATTAAAGAACTCACTCAATTGATTAAACAAATGGAAATTAATCATGCTAATCAATTGAAGGAACATGTTAGTCAAATGAATGTCATACAAAATAGGCTGATATCCATGGAAAGGGGTCAAGCAAGTAGGCCCCAACATAGGCCACGTGATAAATGGCCTAAGAGACATCCTCCCCAAGATCAAAGACCACCAAATCCATTTGAGTCCACTAACTTGGTTGACCACCAAGCTATTCCTTATTGTAGACCTTGTGGACAATTTCATGAAGAATCAACTTGTCAATTCTTCCTTCACCTTTGTGATAAGATGGGACCTTATAGAGCATAAAATGAACAAGTTAATATGTTTGGTCATGAGTATAATGTTGGCATGCATGATTGGATGGATTTGATGGAAAATAGTGAGGGGGTAAATTGCATGAATGATGTTGTGGTGGATAAGGCAACATAAAAGTTTGGTCCAAAGCCTACTCCACAACAAGTAGCTGAATGGATAAGTATAGAGGCATTACCTACCAACGGAGTGGAAACATAAGTCAAGATATAAATCAAGCAAACATTCCCAAGGTAGCCCCAACCCCTCCTAAGTCAAATGTGTATGCAAGCTCATATTTAAATATTGACTTGGGTGGATGGTTGAGTAATGCAAAGATGTTGGTGCATGTGTCAGAAATAATGAAGATTCCTTCTCAGAGGGAGAAGCTACTCAAAGCCATAGAAAATCCTTCTCAGTATAAGGTTGACATTCCACCAACAGTAGCTTATCAGGATGCACCTATTATTTTGCAGAATATGGATAGGGGAAATGAAAATAATAGACGTTTTTACCTATCTTTGCTCATGAATGATTTTATCCTTCACAATTGTATGCATGATTCAGAAGCTAGCTCAAATTTTATGACTAAGAAAGTAATGGAACAATTAAAATTAAGAATATCTAGACCTTATCATAACATTTGTGCGATGGATAGCAAGACAATTCAGGTGCATGGTTTGATTAAAGGATTACAAGTACACTTGGTTGCATTCCCAGACATTATGATTGAGATGGACATTGTTTTGATTGATGTGCCTGATGCTTGGGGTATGTTTCTTTCTAGGAAGACTATTGTAGATTTGGGTGGTAATTTGCAAATGGATTTAACTTTTTCCACCATTCCAACTCCCATTGGTTCCATGTTCAGATTAAATAGAGAGTTGGAAAGAAAGTATCATGTGGAAGATCCTAGGAGAAAGGATAACAAGATTGTGTATCGTGAAGTAGAAATGGGATGTTATGAATTTGAGTCTACTTCTCTAACATCTACCAAGATGGAACTTGATGATGAACCCCCAAATATTTGTAGTGTTTGGGACACCATGGATTCTTTTGATGGTATTTTTCTTGAGGAAGGTTTGGATGAAATGGATAGTGATTTGACTCCTCTAGATTTAGAAAATGAGTTGGATTTTTCAGTTGAAAATGTGTTATCAGCTCAACCTTCATTAGAGGAATTAGTTAGATGTCAGAAGAAGTCAGATGGAATTCTTGGGCCACACCCTCCTTATTTTTCAGAAATTGGGAAAATCAAAGATAGAATGTGTGATGAAAATATGATGGAAAGTAGTAATGATGATAAGGTTAATATTGATAAAGTAAAGTATATCATCCCTATGAAGAGGTATGCCAAGCCTTTTAAGAAAAAATTAAGTTCATAAACTTCTCACTTGGCACCTATGCAAAATCATCATTTTTTTTTTAAGGAGGATTGTCCCAAGTGGCCTAAGATTAGAAGCAGGGATTCACATGAGAAACTCAGAAGCCAGCATAAAGTGTATCAGTCTTCTAGCAACTCTTCTCAACTAGTGGGATGATATAAAGTCAGACATGCTAGTGAGAGGACTCCATCTTGAAGTGTTTCTTCATATGGAAACTTGGTGTCCAAAGGGACACCCTTTGTAATGCATCTCTAACCCTTCTCCTTGTATTTCAGTTTTGTATTATTTCATTTCATTATGTTATTATGTACTTAGATGTTTTTATTGTATCATAGTTTCATCATGTAATCATAGTTGTTTTACAATAGTTATTTCATTATGTAATTGTTGTTTATAGCATTTCATTTTGTTCTATATATGTATATTTATGTTGGGTATTGTTGAGCACTATGTTTTGTAGAGTCTGGATTCTCATATGCTCACCTCCCCAAGTGAAGATCGAGCACATGTCCCCATGTGGAGCAATATGTTGACCACCTATTCAACTAGGGGGTCAATTTTATGTACCATGAAGATATGCACCATCAGGTGCTACTGAGTCAGAGACTTACTGGTTCTACAAGGCAGTTTTGGCCTTCAACACATCTTTTTGTAATGGAATTTCTACTCCCCTACGTGGGATAATAATGTAATAGGTCTGCGTGGATCATAGTTAGGTCAGTTACCTTAGGAATTCACCCTTAGAGGAGTCCCTTTCACTGAGTGTTTTTTTTCCTCATGTTATTAATTTGGCCTAACCAGCCTTATTAATTTGCATTGAGTTTTTCACTCACACAAGTAATTCCTCCAAAGTGGTGAAAGACATTCTAATGGTTTAGCCCTCTAGTAGCTAGTGTCTAGGAATTTTGTAACTGACCATGTAAGAAATCTCTGAAAATTTTGCAGAATTTCGTAGAGTTTAGATAGTTTTTTTTTTAATTTATTAAAATTGCCTAAGTTGGGTAATTTTAATTAAAATTTGATGAAAAATGTAAAATCCAGGTCATTGGGATTTTGGTAGGGGTATTTGTGCTCAAACAAAATGGAATGTGACCCCCTACACCCTTGAACACAGTTTCAGCTCAATTGGGCAAGTTTTGCTAGGTGTTTGTCCATGAAGAGTCTTGGTCAGTCAAAAACAACAATTCAATTGCTAGTCTCAAAATGTCATTTTTTGTAATTTTGAGTTAAATGGCTAGAGTAAAGGTGAGAGAAGATGATTAAACCTTAGACTAACCCTTCCTAAACCATTTCTCACCCTCATAACCCTTTCCCACCTAGCCACCACTTCATATTGTTTGTCCCCCTAGGGAAGTTGCGCCCCCCTCCTTGAGCAAACTTTAGAAAATTAAAAATTAAGATGAGTGGGGCCCCCTCTCCCCTATTGCACCCTCCTAGGATTTCCACCTCACCCATTGACTAAGCATCGCCTCTCCAAATCATGTAATATCATCAATCCTGTTAGTTTTTAGCTTGGGAGGTCCTCCACATGTTTTGTCTTGTATGCGGATGTTACCTTAATATTTACACTACCAGGCACTTAACTTTGTAATAGTTTTTATAAAGTTGTTTTTAAGTGGTTCTTTTATTAAAGTGACTTTTTAATAAAGTGTACCTTCTATTTTTAAAGTGACTTTATTTTCATAAAGCACTTATGTAATAAAGTGAAATTCACTTTAATTTTAAATGAGACATTTTGGAGGAAATGGATAATGACCCTTGATCTTGAAAAAGGAAAGATCTAATCTTGGCCTTTGGATCTAGGGTTGGGAAGGTGAAATGACACTTTGGAGGGAAAAATGTCATTTTCAGATTATTAAAGAATGCATTGGGTAGTGTGCAAGTTATGTTGTGAAGACATCGGGAGGATGTTGAGAGGACATCGAGAGGAGAGTTAGAGAGATTTTCTGAGCATGCTTGAGAGAGGAAAGTGAGCAACAAAGAGGACACGTTTTCCAAGGAAGGAGGGCACGAATCCCAAGATTTTTTTTTTTGAGTTTTGGGCCGAAATATTTTTCTATTGTGGGAGGTTGTATTGTATGGATCTGTACAATCTGTACGATTCTGTATAGTCCATACAACCATACAGATTTGGCACAAAAATAGAGGCATTTTAGACACGGATTTCGATGAAGATTTATATTTTTTGTTCGTTGTTTTTGGGCTGTACGAAATAGTCCATACAAATGAATGTGGGCATGGAAAATGAGGCAGAAGGAGGTCATACATCAGTATAGTTTTGGCACGGAAAACGAGGCAGATTTATGTGGGACAAATTTGGTGTTGTGAGGTATTTTCCTTGGCTGGAAATGTAGTTTGTTGTTGTTTTTTACTTTCCTGAAGCATAATAATAAGATCTCTCTCTCTCTCTCTCTCTCTCTCTCTCTCTCGTTGGGTTTCACCACATTGGGGTTTTCCCTAGCATTTACCTAAATTTTTGAGTGTTATTGGGTTGTTATCCACTGTTTTTTTCCGCTGCATATTTTGCTTAGCAATGTGTATTTCTACTTATGGAAATTTATGACTGTGAGGTTATGCATTTCTGAAATTTATGAAGATAGTTATCTCTAGGTTGCTAAGTGTTTGACATAATTTCAGTTTGCTGATTTTAGTCATTAAAAAATATACATGGTATCAAAGCTTGTTCTCTGAAGTTCAGTGGGTAGTATTTGGCACTTGGAACAACAAGTGATTTGTTTTTGTATTTGCTTGAAGAAGGCAGAAAAGGTTCTTTGTCAAGTGGACAAAGATGACTTCCAGCATTAGGTTTAAAGATAGATTGGAGGGGATCTCCAACCACCTGCAGTGGAAGGTTAGAATCAGCAGTGTTCTCAAGGAGAACAAATTGTGGTTGTCTGTGAACATCGTTATGCCTGCACCTACTTCAGATCCCATAGCTCTTAATGTTCATGAGGTGAGGAAAGATAAGACTCAGAGAATCATCTTGGATGGGGTCAGAGACCACCTTATTCCACACTTGGTTGATAAGAAGACAACCAATGAAATGTGGGTTGCACTGAAAGGCCTGTATGAGGCTAAGAATGAGAACCGAAAAATGGCTCTCCAGGACAAGCTCCATGGAACTAGGATGGTCAAAGGAGAGAGTGTGGCCACCTACCTCACCCGGGTTGCATGGGTGAAGGACGAGTTGGTAGATGTTGGAGAAGTCATTCTTAACTCAGAGTTGGTGCGGATAGCTCTCAAAGGCTTCACCAAGGAGTGGGAATTTTTTGTCAAGTGCATGGTGGGGAGAGAGAAGCTCCCTGACTGGAGAAGATTATGGGATGATTTTACACAGGACGAGATCCAACAAGGGTCTCGGGAAAAGGCATTGGATGGTGCAGATGACAAGAATGTTGCTCTTATGGCAAAGGGAAATAAGAAGGACATGAGAAAGGTGAAATGATTTGCATGTCACAATACTAGCCACTATGTTAGTCAATGTCCAAACAAGAAGAAAAAGAAACTATAACCAGGGGTGTCAACTTCAGCAGAAGTTGTAGAGTTTGCTCAGGGATCTGCGAAGAAGTTATCTTTCATGGTTGGCTATATGGGCAGTGGATGCCTAGTGTTCGAGGACATTGAGTCTTGGTTTGTGGACTGTGGTGCCTCTCGACACATGACTGGGTTGAGGTTAGTTTTCCTCGATCTTACAGAGATAGACTCAGATTGTAGCGTGAATTGTGGATCCGGCCCACAACATGCAGTAAATGGGGTTGGAAGGATGAGATTCCAACTAGAGTCAGGAAGTCTTCTGGAGGTTGGCGAGGTGTTATATGTTCCAGAGTTGACAATTAATTTTCTCTTAGTGTCAGCTTTGGATGAGAGTGGATTTGGAGTTGTTTTCAACAGTGGACATGTGTTTTTGTATCATGTGGGAGCAATTGTTGACACAACAGTAATGCTTGGTGTCAAGTATGAGGGCTTGTACAGGTTGTTGGGTAGAACTTTGTTGGGATCCATTGGATTTCTGGAATCAGATTCTATGTCGGAGATTTGGCAGGTAGCACGAGAGAGAGAGTTGATACATGGAACTCGGTCTTCTTCTAGGACTCTCAAGGGACTCAGTAGGCATGAGTCGACAAAGTTGGATGCTCAGGAGAGTGTGTAGCCTCCTAGGAGCATGTATTTAGTTCGTGGTACAAAAGAGGTAGCAGCAGAGGCTTCCAGTGCAGTGGGAATAGTGGCTTCATGTTTAGAGGGAGCAGAGACTTCTAGTACAGAGGGAGCAGCTATGGCAGCTGATGAGATGGAGACAGATTCTGGTGGTGATACCAACAGTACCTACCTCACTAAGAGGGAGTGTTAGTTTTTAGCTCTGGAAGTACTCCACATATTTTGTCTTGTATGCAGATGTTACCTTAATATTTACACTACCAGGCACTTAACTTTGTAATAGTTTTTATAAAGTTGTTTTTAAGTGGTTCTTTTATTAAAGTGTCTTTTTAATAAAGTGTACCTTCTATTTTTAAAGTGACTTTATTTTCATAAAACACTTATGTAATAAAGTGAAATTCACTTTAATTTTAAATGAGACATTTTGGAGGGAATGGATCATGACCCTTGATCTTGAAAAAGGCAAGATCTAATCTTGGCCTTTGGATCTAGGGTTGGGAAGGTGAAAGGACACTTTGGAGGGAAAAAAGTTATTTTCATATTATAAAAGAATGCATTGGGTAGTGTGCAAGATATGTTGTGAAGACATCGGGAGGATGTTGAGAGGACATCGAGAAGAGAGTTAGAGAGATTTTTTGAGGATGCTTGAGAGAGGAAAGTGAGTAGCAAAGAGGGAATATTTTCCAAGGAAGGAGGGCATGAATC
>JASDQU010376922.1:0-11345 GCA_032191745.1 Picea mariana | reverse complement strand
TCTTTTAGTTATTTTTCGCTTCCCTTAGGACTTTAGATTGGCCAACGGAGCCATTAAACCCGTCAGAGTGAATTAATCCAAACGGCTTGGGTTAATTGGACAACCCCAAACCGGATTCACTCTTCTAGTTGATGAGCGGTCAATTTCACTCGTCAAAAAATGGCGCTAGAAGGAGGGCCTGAATACTATTAATGGCACGAGGAGGTCGCAAGACTCCTCCCCCACCTACCCACTCACCTATAGTAACAAGAAGTCGTTTTGATGACAACATTGTCCCTCAAACAGAAACCACATCGAACGACAATCCATGGATAACCATTGAACCAGTAACTCCAAACCCCCCAGGGGCCGATGTACAAGAAATTGTTCGCCAATCCCTCATAAGGATGCATAGTGCCTTGGCCTATATCAGACAACTAGGTTGGCCTTTGAACCAACCATTAGACTTCTCTGATATCAGGGAGAAACTTGAAGGTATTGATCTTACCCTAAACCCTACGGATCCAGATCACATCCTCACTCCTGTAGTAGGAGGATCTGGTATTCCACCATCACCACCCCCTTCATCTCCTTCTTCTTCTGCAGAAGAATCATCAGATGAAGGAAGTTCATCATCTCATCCTTCGACACCACCCACACCTATGGCCAATCCAAACAATCCCGTCAAACCTTGGCTTGATCAAGATGCAGTGGCCATACCTAGGCCCCAACATCCTTTGCCTAAACATCTGGAGAAATGGCTCCCTAAATTTGACCCAGATTCCAAACAGATTGTTGAGGATCATATCAAAAAATTCATGCTAGCCATTAGGCTCTGTAGTGTTGAACATGAAGACGTAGTGTGCAGACTATTCCCTACACCTTTGAAGGCAATGCCTCTACCTGGTACTTTTCCCAACAACCCCACACCATCATATCATGGGATAGATTCAAATCTTGTTTCCTTGAGAAATTCAGAGATGATAAATCTCCTGAAGTCCTAGTCATGGAACTCTCTAGTTTAAAGATGAACCCCAAAGAAAAGATAAAATACTTTAATCAAAAGTTCCTGACATTAAATAATCGAATCCCCATGGACTCAATGCCTGCCGAAAATCTTATTGTCACGTACTACATGAAATACTTACACCAAAACATAGCCATTTGGGTAAAAAGGTCCAAGAAAGCCACATTGTTAGAAGCCTTCGAAGAGGTGAGTCAAATTGAGAAAGATATTCTCAGCCTAAAAGACAATACCTGTAACGAGGCAGAGACTACTTCATCCTCCAAGAAGAAAATCGAAATCCTTCCTAGACCTCCCCAAAACAAAACTCAACCAGATAGTTCAGATCTAGAAAGCTTACAGAAGGTCGTTCAAAAGTTGTCTAATCAGGTTATAGATTTGAGAAGATCAGTTGAAGAAGCTTATTCAAGAAAATGGCCTTACAAACCCCCTTTTAGAAAGCCTTTTTCTACAAACTGTCCTAACTCAAATTCTGAAGGCCTAAATCTTGAAAGCTTACAGTTTGTTATTCAGACGATTCTAGAGGCACATGATAACTTGATTCCTCCCAAGATTCTTGAAGACGTGGCTGAACAAGAGATAGTGGAAGAGGACGAATCCTCTCCCAACATTTTTGGGCATTTTTCGGATAGCATTTTTCAAGCTAATTTCGAAACAATGCATCCTTACAATACCAGGAGCAAGACAACAAATAAATCTTCTTCTGAAATTGTAACTAATGCACCTCCAAAACAGTATAAATCAATTGAAACTAAATAGAATTCAACAGCCCCAAGTTTAGAGTATGATTTGATTGAGGATCTAAAAAAACTTAGAGATAACATTTATGTTTATGAATTATTAAAATTCTCTTTTCTTCTGCAAAAGATGCTGCAGAATATTGCAGAAAACAGCAAAAACAACAATCCAAATAGCAACAAAGTTGTTGAAAACAACCCCAAAACACCTCAAAAGGTCTCCACCAAAATGACGTCAAAGTCTTATGATAAAAGATACCTTGCTGTAAAAAGTGTAACAAGTGTAGATAAACTAGTTTCAAGGGCTGCGACTAAAAAACAACAAACTTCTGCTATTAATACTCGTAGAAATGTCCCACCCTTTTTGTTGACTTTTGAAATTTTCAATAGGAATGTACATAACTGTATGGTAAATTCAGGTGCATCATCAAATGTAATGCCTTGGTCTGTCTGCCAAAAAATCAATGATGAAGTTCAACCTTCCAGCCTGAAGATTATTCAACTTGATCGAACTAGTGTTAAAGTAATAGGTGAATTAAAAAATGTGCTTATCAGATTATCATCTAATACTAAAGTCCATCAAGTTATTGATATTATTGTCATAGATATCCCAGAAGTATATGGTTTGTTTTTAAGTAGAGATTGGTCTAAACAACTACATGGATATTTTGCAACGGATTGGTCTCACTTGTCATTGCCCGAGAATGGAAAGCCTAACAGAATCAAGGTAAATTGTGAGAGTTATCTTAAGTTCATGGTAACCGATTTAAATGATCCTAATGAACCATTCACTGCTTCCGCCAATTCACCTGAAATAAAGGGGATGGACAATTTTTTCAGCAATTTCATGGCTGAAACTTATACCATTACTGACTCATAATAGCAATCCAAAATTTTGACATGCACACAGTCAACAACCTTCTCTCAATGGTTACATGCACCTGACGAAAATCAAATCTGGTCTCTTTACTTCGATGAATCTAAATCTAAGGAAGGAGTTGGTGCAAGGTGCGTGCTCATTGATCCAGCAGGTAACAAAACTTTTATTGCTTGCTAGTTAGAATTTGAATGCACAAACAATACGGTTGAATACAAGGCACTCCTGCAAGGTCTCAGGAAAGCATTAGATTTGAGGATTCAGAATTTGACTGTCTTTGGTGATTCAGAAATTGTGGTTAGACAAGTAAAAAATTCTATCCACTATTTATCTCCACACCTAAAATACTATCAAACTGAGGTATGGAATTTAATGAACAAGTTTTATGCATTTAACATTAATTCTATTCCCAGATTGAATAATTCTGAGGCTGATTTGTTAGCTAATGTTGCCTCTAAACTTTTTCCTGCAGAAGGCCTTTCTCCAAATGCATTTTCCGTCGAATTGTTGTTCAGACCATCCGTCCCAGATAACATCAAAAATTGGAGAGTCTTCAATGATGATCAACAGATCATCAATTTTCTGCACATGGAAGAGACTTTCCAAGGCACAGTCATCGACGAAGGTACCCATGACGAAAACCTTCACGATTTTACGGTAATACCAGATCCAAGATCCCCAAAGTCTACATCGGATATGGTAAACTCTATCCCAAATTCTTTGGTTAGATTGGAAAAATTTTATGATCTTCACGATAAATTCAGAAAATCAGTGAATTGTAAGACGAATAGTTCTTCCTTGACACATGAAAATGTAAATCTAGGAACTAAATATAACCCACAGTGCATCAATTTGGGGTTGGGATGTTCTAAGCAAGAAAAGACAGCATTTATTAAGTTGTTTAAGGAATTTAAAGATGTCTTTGTTTGGACATACAATGATTTAAAAACCTTTGATCCTAACATCATACAACACATTATCCCCATGAAACCCCAAACCTAACCTTTTCAACAGAAATTAAGAAAGATGCACCCAAAACTTGAACCAACAGTCAAGAAAGAACTAAACAAACTCTTGAATGCTAAAACAAGCTTCCCGGTAAGACATACCTAGTGGGTCTCTAATCTTGTCCCTGTGAGGAAGAAGAGTGGTGAAATCCGACTATGTGTCGATTTCCGAAATTTAAACCGAGCTTTGAATAAAGACAACTACCCTGTCCCTCCCATGCAACAGATCCTTCAACAAGTATCTAGTTCTGAAAGATTATTGTTGCTAGATGGTTTTTCAGGGTATAACCAAGTCCTTATGTCTCCCCGGATCAGCTCAAAACCACTTTCCTTACTCCATGGGGTACTTACGCTTATAGGAAGATGCCCTTTGGGATCATAAATGTTGGTGCCACTTTTCAAAGAGTGATGGATATCGCTTTCCGCAGCTTAATCAATCAATTTGTAGTAGTTTATCTAGATGATGTCATTGTCTTCTAAAAAATTAAAGGAGATCATCTAGCTCATCTAAGATATGTTCTACAGCGATGTCGTAAGTATGGCATTTCGTTAAATCCTAAAAAATTTGTCTTCGCAGTAGAATAAGGTAATTTCCTTGGATTCATTGTATCAAATGAAGGGATGATTATTGACCCTGAAAGGACCCAAGTCATTTCAAAATTGCCCCCTCCCTCTTCCAAAAAGTCCATGTAATCTTTCTTAGGTCAAATAAACTTCGTTAGGAGGTTCGTCCCCATCTTTTCAGAAATGGTCAGACTATTACAAAATTTAATAAAAAAGGATGTACAGTACCATTGGGGACCTTTAGAAAGTCAGGCTTTTGACTCAATAAAAAAGGCTATAGTAGACACTCCTTCTCTAATGAGCCCTGATTTTGCGCGAGACTTCACCCTCTACACATTTGCCTCTGATCGGTCTTATGATGTTATCCTAACCCAAAAGAATGTTGAAAACAACAAAGTCCCAATTGCCTTTATGAGCTCAGCCTTTAAGGGAGCAAAACTTAATTACCCAGTAGTAGATCAACAGGCCTATGTTGTTTTTAAAGTGGTAAAACACTTTCGATCTTATATACTAAAATCTAGGATGAAAATCATCATCCCTTACCCTACTTTTAGAAATTTTTTAGTACAGAAAGAACTGGGTGAAAAAGGGCAAACTGGGTCACCTCCTTACAAGAATACAACATAGAAATTACCCCTGCACAAATTGTTAGAGGCCAAGGTTTATGTAAATTGGTTGTTGATTCAACTATAGGGCAGCAAAATGAAATTGATATCTTAATTCAAGATCAACACAATCAAAATCAAATCTGTTGTGCACAAAACCTTACTAGTCCTTGGTACGATGACATCATGTTTTATCTTATGCACGAATCAGCTCCCCGACACCTTGATCCAAAAAAGAGGAGAGCACTGAGATTAAAATCTGCTTCTTTTCAGCTGGTAAATGGTATTTTGTTTTGCCAAAATTTTGATGGAATAATTATGTGTTGTCTTGAAAAAGATGAAGCAGAAAAAGTCTTATTGGAATTACATGCAGGAGAAGCTGATGAGCATTTCGGTGGAGACACCACTTCCCACAAAGTATTAAGAGCAGGTTATTACTAGCCTACTCTTTTCAAAGATGCCCATGTCGTATGCCGCAAGTGTGTAATCTGTCAAAAGGCATCTGGACGAGTACAGAAACCAGCATTCCTGCTACAACCAGTTTCGGTAGATTCCCCTTTTCAGCAATGGGGCCTCAATATTATAGGCCCAATTAACCCAACATCCTCACAGCAGCATAAATACATCATAACAACCACAGATTATTTCACTATATGGTCTGAGGCTGCGCCATTAAAAGATGTAAACACCATCCAGGTAATATCCTTCCTGAATTCAAATATTATCACTCGTTTTGGTATTCCTAAATGCCTAGTATTTGATAATGCTTCCTATTTTTCATCTCTCGAAATGAGTGATTTCGCTTTACAGAAAGGAATAAAATTAAAATACTCTACCAGTTATTACCCCCAAGGCAATGGTTTGGCTGAATCAAATAATAAAAACCTGATCAAGATCATCAAGAGAACGGTCTCTGAAAATCATAAAAACTGGCATAACACATTATTTAATGCAATCTGGGCCAATAGGGTAACTCCTAAAACTGTTGTTGGTAATTCCCCATTTTTTCTCATTTACGGTAGGGAAGCGATTCTTCCACCGCATGTCCTTCTTCCATCTCTGCAGTTATCACAGAAGGTGCAAGAAGAAAATTGTCCTCCCTTGGAACGTCGGATTAACGCTTTGCTGAAGTTAGAGGAAGTAAGGGATCAAGCAAAACGAAAATTGGATCAACATCAACTCATTGTCAAAAACTGGTTTGATTCCAATTCTGCCTCTGACAGAAATTTTGAGGTAGGCGATCTTGTCCTTAAGTGGGACAAACCTCATGAGGGAAAAGGAGAACATACTAAGTTTCAAAACCTGTGGTTGGGACCATTTTTAATTGCTGAAAAACTAAGTCCCAATTCCTTTCGCCTGCAGAATTTAGAGGGACAGCCAGACACCTTCCTAGTCAATGGCCAAGATCTCAAAAAGTATTTTACCTGACGACTCTCCCATGCACCTTTTGTAAATATTTTCTTTTTTGGTTTCCTTGATGTTTGTTTTTTTTTTCTTTTCTAGTTTATTTTTGTTTTCATTTCTGTTTATTGGTCTTTCTTTTTTAAACAAACATGCCTGCACCACGGGCCAACTCAGACAAAGAAAACAAAATAAATTGCCTCGAAAATAGCTTCTAAAGGTTGTCAGAACATTAATTGTTGTATTTCTTTGAAATTGTAGCCTTGTTAGAGATGACTTTTTGTTTGAAAAGAATTTTCTCAGTTTCAATCTACACTTGAAAGTATTCACGACCATCTTTAAAAATCTTTTTATGCTGTCCCTGTTCTTTAAGAGAGCAACTCAATGACGTCTCCCCGTCCTTGAAAATTGGTTTTATCAATGAATTGTTTTTCAAATCTTCATGAAGGTTTGCTAGAAAAATTTAAAGGCCTGTGGAAATATTAAGTTGTGTTAAAAAACTGGAATTTTCAGCGTCACCCCACTCTATTGAATATCTTTAAAACTATATCAGAATGTGAATAAACTCTCAGAGAGCTGTTAGAAGTGTTTGTAAACCCACCGGGACACTGAACAAGTCTGCTGGAAGTAGGTAAATGCATGCATGACACCAAGATAACTTCGTCGGGGTACTGAACAGGCCTGCTGGCAACGAAGCAATGTCAGGTAAAAGAAAATTCTTAGGTATGAACTTTGTGTTGGCCATAAGCATCCTTTGTTCTCATTTGAAGTTTCTTAGATAGGATACATACATCAGAGTGGGTTAATTGACATCCCTATCGAGGCTATGGACGCCTGCTGGCAGCAGTGGCCCTGTCAACAGTATTGGAGATTTTAACTTAACATCATGGCTTTCTTTTGCCAAGTTTTTCACCAGTTTTTGTTTCTTTAAAAATAAAAGTTATCTAAAACTAGACTGCGTCATGATTATTTGAGATGTTCAATTGACTTTTCAGTTGTTCTTCGATTTGAAGTTTTTCAAATTTTTTTAACCTGAACTTGTTCATGTAACAAGGATAATTGCTTCTCCCAACATGTTGCCATTGTTGGCAGCAATAATATAATTGTTATTTTTATTATATCAATTAAATTATATACATAGCTGCCTACACAAGGTCATGAAATTTTATTACTCTTCATGAGCAATTTCTGAAACGACAGTTGTAAATTGTCGCTTTTACCTATTGTTTATTCATGCTTTGTTTTCATGACTGAAAGCATGAAAACTTGCGAATGTGATTACCATTATTTTTAAAAATTTCATTGAAGGCAAATTGTTCATATAGTTTATTATGGAGTTTTGATTCCTTGCCATGAAGATGTTACTCTCTTTGTTTTGATCTTTTTAATTCCAAGCATGCTTAAGAGATTGATGGTTTTATGAGCAAAGAACCCCCATGATTTGATTTTTTGTATAGTTTTGGTTTGATTCTTGATTGCGTTTCTTTTACAAAACTTTTAATTTTTCGATTTTTGACTTACCCAAACTTTGTAATCAAACCCACGATGCGTGCACTTATTTTCAGTTTAATAATTTGGTCCTAGCTCGTACTGAATGTAAAGGTGGCATATGATTTGCAGACTGCCATCATTTCTAAGGATGGTCTTGGGTTTCGCAAACCTCCTTTGCATGCGTTTTAATTAAGCATCCATCCCATCGTATGAGTCTTTACAGCATTCATTGTTGGGCTCGGGGTTATAGCTCTGTTTTTTTTTCACAAACCCACCATGTATGTTGTGTTTGTTTGATTACCCTCCTGTCTAGTATGGCTCCTGTCATGAGAATTGAACCAAACGGTATCCAAACCCTACTTTTATACAATGATGCCAAAGGAGATTTGGAGAGAAGTGGCTGGCTCGTTTTCATTAGGAAGTTTTAGGGTTTTAATTTACAGGTTGCCCAAGAATTCACGTTCTCCTTTGATGGTTGTAGAGAGAAAGTTGGTGATGTGCAACTGAAAGTTACCAAGGATTTTCTGAGTCAAGCCACAAGGTTACCAGCAAGCGGTCAGAGATGGTTTAAAAACGCAAAAGTGGAAGAAGTTCCTTGGACCCTATTGTTTACATCTCCGAAAATAAAAATTTGTGATAAAGGTATGCCCATTTCATTCCTAAAAGCTCGATGGCACAATTTGCTCACTATGGTAAAGCAATTTGTTACCTATGAGGGACGTTTCGGGCTTGTATTTTTGTACCATTTGCGTCTGCTTATGAGTTTTATGAATTTCCCTTTGAATATGCCATATTACTTACTCAGGAGCCTTTATAAAATGGGGAAAAGATACAAGAAACACCGGTCAGACTCTAGCCTATTTCATCACAGCCTAGTTAAAATCCTACTCACCCATCGATTAGAGTCATAGAATGATAGTTGGGATTCATTTATAACTCAAAATGGTTATGGTAACCCTGATATGGGGGAGGTAGATAAAATCATGGTTGAGGAGACCCTTGTCCACCCGACAACATCTCTCTCACCTCCCCAGACTTGTGTCTCTTCCCCTAACAGCGAACCCTTGATCGATCCCAAGGTTATTCAACAGGCCAGTCAAAAAATTACACATGACTGTGTTAAAAATGTAAAGAAACCTACAGAAAAGAGATTTAAGAGTAATATTGATATCAATTTTAAAAACAAAAGAGCTGGCAGGCTAATTTCTAGGAGACTTCGTAATAAGTCGAATGCTCATCCGAGTTCAATCAATAGATCAAAGTTCACGAAAGCTCAAACTCTGAAATTGAGAGTTTCCTTGTAGAGGAATACCCTTGATCATTCGAGCCATACCCTCATCGACCCTATAACTTTGTCGATAATTTACCTCCCTGTTTGAAAGACAATCCAAAGTTTCCTGGTGTCAAGCTTTGCAATGAATCTACTATTCGTATGGAGGGTGCTCCGGTCCACAATCTTGTTTGTTCTAATGTAACCGCCACACAGTCAAAGTGTGAGGTCTGACTATCATGGATTGATAGATATTATACTGATATCCCGATTCTGCAGTCACGGGTTAAGGTTTTAAAAGATCATGTCGATGTTTTAACGAGTGAAAACATGAGGCTCAAGTCAGTTATTCATGGAAAGTAAAAACGTTTGAAGACCACAGGTCATGTGATATTTAAAAACGTTGAGGCTGCTACAACCATTGTAAACTCCAAAGTTTCATGATACAATTTGATTGCATGGTTAGAGGTATGATATTTTAAATTAATAGCATGTTTGTTTTCATTCTTAAGTTAGATTATTGGTTTGTTGAATAAACTATATTTCATTATTAAATTAATCTGTTTTATTCATTAAATAAAATGAGATTTCATTTACTATTATAACTAGCTATAGAATTGCAAGATTCTGTAGCCAGTTATGTTAATTCGAATTGTGTAAATTAATGATAGAAAACATATCTGAAATCTTTCTATTTTCCTTCTCTTTCAGGATATTCAGGGGTCCATGATTTCAAAATTGATCTGAGGCACTCTTAAGACCTTCCAGTCATATCTATGATGTATTTTGAATGAACAGAAATGAACTGTTGTTAGTTTTTTAAGATTTAGTAGGATCAGGGTGGTTGCATCCCCCTTTATTTTTTTGAAACAAATATTTGATCTCAGGAACAAAAATAGTTATCTCTCCTGAGGCCTTTATAAACCTATTATTTTGTAAACATAGGCATCTTGGCCTGAGGCTTATTGTGAATAGTTTATACTCAAATTTAGACATAATCAATATTTACTTTATGCTTTAGTCATCTATGAATGTGGTTATGATCTATATTTTGTTTATCTTGGTAATTGAATGACTGCAAATAGCTTTAGTCTTCGCAGGTTGTTTTGGTTGTCAAGATAGTTTTCTTCATGGTTCATGATTTTATGCTTCAATTTTAGCCAAACAATTGAGTGATATTTCAATTCATGTTATGATGTTTACCTTACATATGTCGATTGATTAAATGCAGGCTGTAACTATAGGATTTATCCCATGTGTTATCGCTTGTGATCTATTATATCACTGTAATCATTTTGCGTCTTATTGTTTTATCGATTGAATACACTAGTCAACGCACAGTTTGGCCTTTGCAGCAAACAGTGTTAAGATGCACAGCAGATTTATCTCGTGGATGGACTGATGCATGATTTACCCAAACAGTTGGACTCATACTCTTCGAATGATTAATAGGTTAGTTTATTCTTTTATTTCATTTGCTTGCTTGTTATAGAAGTTTTTATAAATAGTATAATGTTCACTATCTATATCTTCCTGTTTGATTAAGTAGTTTAATATTTGATTTTGTGAATGCATATAAATGAGAAAACAAATAAAAAACAAATAGTACTTTTGCTTTCTTTATTACTGTCGCTAAAAGAACCATTTTACATTCGATTTTTTATGAGTTCAGATTAAAACTCATTATTTGTATATGTTGTATATATGATAAATAGAACTATTATATAAATATTAATTAGATAAACTGCATATATATAGTTAGATGTACATATATATTTCAACGATTATTATTTAGTAATTTATTGTATTTTTTTTAGTTATTTTTTGCTTCCCTTAGGACTTTAGATTGGTCAACGTAGCCATTAAACCCGTCAGAGTGAATTAATCCAAACGGTTTGGGTTAATTGGACAACCCTGAACCAGATTCACTCTTCCAGTTGACGAGCGGTCAATTTCGCCCATCAACACCACTGGAAGAAGACATGACCATATGTAACAGTTGGCACGCCACCATGGTGTGCCATCAAGTCTACCCATCTCTTCATCTGATGATCCTGTGGAGAGGGTACACCCCAATCCACATGTTGTAGGCAAAAAAATGGAAACCTCTCTAGGAAAAAGGATACCAAAATCAATCCATATCCAAATTGTTTCAATTGACCGGTCCTGCACTTTGTTAATTGTTTCTTCATATTTTCCAGGAGGCCTCACACCAGTTGAAAACGCAGGGCTCCATACACTCGATAGAATACTAAAAATGGATCTCCAAGGCCATGTGTGGAGCTATGTTAGGATATTTAGACACTTAGGAGTTAGTTAAGATCTACTTGGTCTAATATGTCGTTAGGTAAAAGTGTGTTTCTTTAGTATGCATTAGTATGCATTTGTAG
>JASDQU010376920.1:0-11345 GCA_032191745.1 Picea mariana | reverse complement strand
AAAGCTAAGAAAGAAAGCTAAGATAAAATAAGTATAAATTTGTTTGATTTCTTTTTGCTTTCAACATAAGTACTACAAATTAATGGAATTGGATTTGTTTTATCTCTCTATCCATATTTTTTATTTTTTATTTTTTATTTTTATACTAGGGGAATCGGTAACAACGGCAGTATCGTACTCGCGTGACACGGGGTCGAATCCTGTCGGCTGCCTTATAACCCCTAGGAAGAAACGCACAGCCCACAAGCACGCCCTCCAAGTAAATCGGGGTGAGAATCGACCTTGAGACCTCATTTTACATAGTTCCTTCCATTTACACGACACTTGCCAATCGGTCTACACCCCTGCGGGCCTCTCTATCCATATTTTACTAACCATCTATATTTCATATTTTACTAACATAAGTACAAGAAAGTATGCAATAATTCATTCAAAGGAAATGCAACAAAAAGTATGCAAGAACTCATTCAAAGGAATATGTCATAAAAAAAAGTTTTTATAAATGAGGTTTATCATCCAAAAAATATTCCAAGTATACTAGTTACATGTAAATCGATATGTCTTATAATAATATTATACATCATTATTTTTTTAGGCCTCTTATGTGCTTTCCAGTTCTTAATTAAATCATCAACATCCGCGTCTTTTTTTGGGGGGGGCTCTTCAACAATTGATTGTGCTTGATTCCTCTCACTCAAAGAACGCATGGTCTCATACTCATGGCGTGCAGGCCGTTGTGAGGGAGCATCACCTATAAAAACAAAATATATTAAATTTATATGGCCAATTTTTAAATATCATTGAAGTAGTTCAGTAATTAAAAAAAAAAACTTTGCAATGTAATTATTTACATGGTGCATTAGTCGACACCATTGGAATGGTTTCACTGTACTCCTTTTCAGGTGGAGGAGCCTCAAGTATGACATTCTATACCATTGAAACCACAAAATTTATAAGGACACAATCGTAAATGTATAAGTAAAAACAATTATAAGTACAAAATTTATAACTATGAAATTATTAAGTATATGATTAATATACAACCATATTACCGTCATGGGCCTCATTCGTAAGAACATCGTGGGGATGCACCCCACTGGAATAGGGCTTCTCATGAGTGTTGATGATTACCGTTGTGTGAGACATCCTTGAGGACACAGTCCTGAGAGAGATCCCCTGAGATGGGTGTGTGGTTCCTATTTGAGACAGAGTTGGAACGTAGAGATGACCTCCTCCTTACAGAGAGTTGAGAATAACTCTAGATGATTCTCTTGTGTAAGCGCAGTGAGAAAGGAGATATGTTGAGTTGGACGTGCATGTGGCTGAGCACAAGGTGAACGTGCGAATGCCCATGAGTTGGGTGCATCATTATGAGACAAAGATGAAGACGATGTATTAGCCTCCTCTGAGCAGAGAGTTGAGATGANCTAGTGGTTGAGCACTAGTGGGTGTATGAGATACCTTTCTATATTATTCAAGAGTCATACCTACCTGTAACCCTAATTGTAATGTAAAGGGTACAGGTCGGCCCCACCTTAATGTAATTGATAATTAATGTAAAAGTTAATTAATCTAGTTATTATTAATTAGATTTTGAGTTAGAGAGGTCAACCATGTTGTTCTAATAGACACTTTTGTTGACAAGTCAAGTATAATATAAGTAAAGGTAAATTACCCATTGAGGAATCATATCTTTTGTGTGAGTTTGGAAATTTCAGCAAGTACATCTTCTTGGGAAAAGTGTGCACCTCTCTTGGGCGCTAGTCTTCTAGGGTTTGCAAGCACCCTCTTGTGCACTAGGTTTTCTTGGTGGTGAAGGTATTTATCTTGAAGAATATATAAAAGGATTGGTTGTTTTTTCTTCCCTTGTTGTGAATGGTTCCCAGGATACTTCTTGTGTACTTGTGCATGGTGTTTCTTCTTGTGATCTTGGTTGCTGCAAGAAAATTGTTTATGGTTTAAGTTAAATGCTAAAAAGGAATGAAATTCATGCTTAAACCTTGAATATTGAAAAATCAACATGGTTTCAGAGAATAGATCTTGAAGAACCCATTGCACAAACAAATTTCATCCATCCTCTCTCTCATGCAGAAATCGTATAGTCCTCCTAGGGTTTCCAGAAATTCCGTACGACCTACCTTTCTGGGAGTTTTCATCACTTGGCACTTGGATGTTGGGGATAAAAGGAACATAGGTGTGTATGTCCTCTTTCAGCGCACCTCCAACAAGTCTCAAACTGCAATTCCGAGCATTTTGAATTTTTGGCCCTAGGGTTTCACTAATTTCTACAGAAAATTTCAGAATTGGGTTTATGCAAACTCTTTAAAGGAGCTATTCAACTCACCAGTGTTATCCTATCCTTCAAAGACTTATTGTTGGCAGTCATAAGTCCAACAAAAACTAAAAGTGATAGCCTAGACTAGTTGTTAGGTTTTCTAGCCTAGTTGAAGGGGGTTTGTGAATAATCCAAAATTAGAATGAGAAAAATCATGATGGGAGACAAGATTGATGGTTTAAGAAAAATCAGTTCCAGGAAGATAAGACCTCAAGGATATGAAGACATCAAAATCTCAGCACTCTCAGGTATTGTCCCTACCAATGATAATACTTGGTTAATTGACAGTGGTGCCTCCAGGCACATGACCGGTCTTAGAGATCACCTAACACATTTTGTTGAGAAAGAGACACATCTACATGTTGTCCTTGGAGATGATTCCATATATAATGTGAGAGGTGTTGGAACTTATACCTTCCAACTATATTCAAATATGAAACTTCAATAAAAACAAGTATTATATGTACCCGGAATGAAGAGGAACCTTGTCTCTATTTCTGCCTTGGAAGACAAAGGCTACAAGGTTACTTTCTCAGAAGGAAGAGTTCTTGCATGGCACAAAGACTCTCATATTAATTCTACGAAGGTNATTTGAATATAGTTGGAAGGTATAAGTTCCAACTATATTCAAATATGAAACTTCAATAAAAACAAGTATTATATGTACCCGGAATGAAGAGGAACCTTGTCTCTATTTCTGCCTTGGAAGACAAAGGCTACAAGGTTACTTTCTCAGAAGGAAGAGTTCTTGCATGGCACAAAGACTCTCATATTAATTCTACGAAGGTAATTGGTGTCTGAGAAAATAACTTGTACAGATTAACCATCAAACTAGTCTAGGCCCTGCTACATGACACTATCAGCTTGAGTGAGCTATGGCATAAAATACTTGCTCACATTCATTATAGATCTCTCCTAGCTCTAGGGAAAATGGTAACAGGTCTACCAGAAATAAAAATTCAACATAAAGGTGTTTGCAAAGGTTGTGCTCTCCAAAAAAATGTTAAGGGATCCTTCTTAAGTTGTGACAATGGTTCCAAGGAAATCTTGGACTTGATACATTCAGATGTGTGTGGGCCAATGACTGTTGCATCTTTGAATGGGTACTTATACTATGTACTCTTCATACATGATCACTCCCGAAAAAATTGGATTTACTTTATGAAGAACAAGGATGGAGACCTTGCAAAATTTTGATAATTCAAAGCTCAAGTTGAGAACCATACCGGAAGAAAAATCAAAGTATTAAGATCAGATAATGGAGGAGAATACACCTCAAAATATTTTAGTAGTTTTTTTATTGAAGCAGGGATCAAGAGGGAGTTAACAATTCTTTACAAACCTCAACAAAATGGGGTTGCAGAAAGGAAAAACATAACTATCATTGAGGAAACCAAAGCAACGATAAATGATCAGAGTCTACCTATGACTCTATGGGAAGAAGCATGTATGACAATAGTGTATGTTCAAAACAAAAGTCCTCATCAGATCTTGAAGAACATTACTATGGAAGAAGCCTTCACCGGAGTGAAGCCTGAGATTGGACACTTCAGAATATTTGGGTGTCCAATATATTGTCATGTACCCAAAGAGAAGAGATCCAAGCTAGAACCTTCAGGGAGAAAGGGCACATTTGTAGGATACAGTGAATCCTCAAAGGCATATAGAATATACATTCCTAGTCAAAGACAAATTGAAATAAGAAAAGATGTTACCTTTGAAGAAGAAGTATCCTTCCAAATATCTAGAGAAGATTAGATGGAAATTGATAGTGAGACAGTGCCTTCTCCCCCTTCAACAGTTCAGAGGGAGACAAAAATTATTCCAGTTGATCTAGTAGCTCTAGTTGATCCAGTTGTTCCAGCCGATCTAGTTGCTACAAGTTGTTAGCACTCTATAAATTTTGTCCAGCTGATAGACAAATGACATAGGTAACTGTTTCAACCAAATTTAGGTTGGATTCTGAACCTTCCAACCAGAGAGGGCTCTCTTGGACATACAATCATTTGGGATACTCAAAATATTTGGCAATGTGTGTACATAGGTCAAATTCTGCCATAATGTAAAATTTAAAAGTGGTGGGACGAAATGGAAAAGCAGGGCCATTTGGGCAATGGGGTCAATTCCTGAAAACGTATGAAAAGTTATAAGCTACGTATTCCTAGAGGGAGAAAAGGAAAAATAGGTATGATGTTCAACAGAATAGGTAATATGAGATGGTGGAGGAAAAGGAAGGAAATATTACTATCAACAAGAGGCGTCTAATGAAGGGTGAATCTCTTGGTATAGCATTAGAAGAAGAGACATAAAGGCTGGCTACTGAAATCAAAGCACCAATCACAAGTGAATTATGAATCAGGAACCAATAAACATATGAAAAGTATAACCAATATGAGAAAGAGCACCAGCAGGGTGAATTCTTTCTCTTGCTTAAAGATTATCTATAGAAGAAAAACACATTTATGAATATGAAATACAATAACACATACTGGACATCAACACCATGATGAATATAGACTATCTAAGAAGACCTTATCTCCTTATATTAAAGTTCATAAGAAATTACAAATCTATCCTACTACAAGGGCAGGCCCCTCTTCGATAAGTCTAACCATTCATTTCTCTTTGTAATAGTATATATAGATACATTACATATGAGTCCCAAAACGGATCATATTCCCCAAGATTCCAAAAATAGCTTTCAGTTACAAAGGGAGTAACATACTAAAACCGAGCTCCTAATTTCTAGGGAGTGTTATAAAACAAAACTGACATATTTGAGATTTTTACCTTGAATGCCACTTGTCTGCATCATCATAAAATTCCCTGAAATATCCTTAATTTAACTTGAAATCTATTTCAGGTTAGCAATATCTTCCTTTAAGGTGTCAATCCAATTAGGTTATTTTTCTTCTTTTCCTTTGGTTTTCCAGGAAGCACGAGCTTATCTCCCTTAGTTATACAAGAATTAGACGAACGATTCAATTTGGTTATCCCATTCTGGAATAAAATGTTAATCACCAAAAAACCGAGTAATGTCACCCGTGTTTTGAATGTTAGTTGCCATTGAGTGCTAATCATGGGATACTGATGAAAGTCCTTGTAGGGATAACGTCTTATCATGTTCGACCATTGATTTCAAATGATGGGCCTTTGAATCAGTTTTTTGGCGGAGCTCACCCAGTATCTCACGGACGAATGGTGCCTACACAAGTGTCTTCGAGATTATTTGACCGGCCTTCGATTTCCCTTTCCACATGCGACCCTTGGATTTGACAAATTTAATGATATTTGACACGTGACATCGAGATGGGATTGAGTGGTTTCGATCTCACCCGCTTTTCCCCCCGATATGCATCTGGAGCCACCACATGGCCTTGAGACGATACCATGGTATTCTTTATCGACCCACTTTCAAAATATTAACCTCCAAGCTAGTTCTTAGCCCGATATGCGCCCTGACCATTGATCTATGGTGCCCTCAATATATGACCCGCTGGGTCCTATCAACTTCACTTTTTCGCCATATCTCGCCCTGCCCGCTAGCTGTAGCCCTATCCTCTAGTTCATCACACTTCTACACTGATTTAGCCTCTTGCTAAGTCCCAAGACTTGGATTACAAATATAAATTCTTACAGTGATAACATGGGCTCCAACTAGGGATGCTATCCTCCCTGCGAGGTAGCAAAGAACAATAGACCTTGTGCCTTGTCCATTGGAGCTTCTCTCACAACAGGTGTGTGTTATACCTTGACTTGTCACCAATGTCCGTTGGAAACCGAAGTCTGCACACCACTCTCACTTGGAGGCTGAATGCTGGACATATTGTTAATCATATGAATGAACACTTTATTTGGAGACCTAAACTTAAACATTCTCAATCCACAAGCTTATTGGCACCTACCTACCCTAACTGCTGAAATAAACTACCAATCAAGTGAAATCAAAATGCCAATGCAACCATGCCAGAATTTTATTCACTACTTGTTTACTTTGCACATGCTTGTTCCAAAGCCTGCTCACCGATAACTCATTCATGAAGTTATACACAAATTCAGATCTTAGAAATACAAAATTATTAGAATTGTTCATTGTTTCTAGCAAAAATGCAAATGGATCTTCCAACACATGCATAAAACAACAATCATGTTTCATTTCTTCCACTGCATTCTTGTTTTTAGGTGATTTACCCTGTTGATTTCCACTAATAGGCTGAAAAATATGTTGAGACTGTTGTAAATAACAATCTTCTGAATTGAAAGACAGTGTTGGATGAAATGAAACCCCTGGTAGAAAGCAATCCATATTTAATATTGATATTGATTTTTCATCATCTTCATTTATAATCTTACAACCCATCGTAAGATGTAATTTATGATTGTTAAAATTCTCCATATAGCGTGCCACAAAGTCATAAAACACATGAGAGAACATTTCTTTTTGATGCACTAAAATAGAAGGAAATACTTCCTTCACATGTGTTTGTTATTCTTTCTCTACTTCTTCAGTCCCGAGAACATTTTTAGATCCATAATCTTCAAAGGGATTAAATAAAACAACTACTTATTTATGGTCTTTCTGCATTTCTGATTTAAAAGCGATGTACATTGTTTTGTTGCTTTCCTGAAACTCTATGCCATTTGTTTATTTGCTACTTGAATTTTCCATAGAATCATTTTTAGCACTCTCATCCATGTCTAAACCCATTGGAATTCTGACAATCACATCATTCATAGGAGAAGAAAGACAACTTTGAAACACTTTGTCTTGTTGGAAATCTTGTTGAATATCTTCATCAATTTCTGGAGAAGGTAAATGACTTTGAACGACAATTATTTTGTCAACTTTCTCTATCTACTCATAATTTGTTTTTAACCATTCAAAGGAAGAAAAACATAATGGGAGATAGTTTTTATTTGCAAGTCCATTGATTTCTTTAGATTCAACATCATGACTGGAGGGTTTCCAATCTGAAACATTATAAACATTTTTCTTTAGCAATTTGAAAGAAGAAAAGAACAATGGCAAGGTTCTTCCATCTGATTCAAAATATTCTTCATTCTCTTTACTACTGTCATATGTATGTTTCTCAATTCTTTTATATTGTTGAACACACTTATTTTCAGACTCCTCTTTGACCAATGGCTGCAATTTCTTGTCAATTTGTTTTAGTGAATCAGTGTGATTTGGCATCAACACACATTCCTTTGTTTCAATGATGATCTTAGCATTTTCTTTCAACAATTGAAATGAAGAAAAGAATAAAGGCAAATAATTTCCTTCAGTTGTTTCAATACCTTCTTCTTTGTAAATGTGACATGTAGGATGATAGCTCTCACTACACTGCTAAAAAGAACATTTTCATGGAGAGAACATGCAATTGGTTGTTCTAAGAATTCAACATCATAATCATCATCATATTCATCATATATAGGTAAATCGACAACATCTGTAATGTCATCTAGCTAGCAAAAACTTGGAGCATCAACATGTTTCTCAACAAGTTGATTTGCAAACTCATCTTCTTGACTATCTACAAATGAATATATGAAACAATCAGCTCCATGCTTATCATGGGATGGATCAGAAGCTACATAAGTACCCTCTCTTTCAATAATTGGGATATAATATTTTGCAAAATCATTAGCATTTAAGAATTCAAGAGGACCTATGATGTTATCAATTTTATGCTCAAGATTCTAATCAACTGTTTTTTGTTCATATTCATTTTCATGTCCTGGAGCACCCAACCCCTTATTTTGAATATGTTCACACACGAGGATATTTTGTTGAATCTCCTGAGCATCATTAAACATTTGTTGTAAGGTTTTAGATCTTCTCTCCATCAGGAGGAAAGACAAATCTGGGTGAAGAGTAGTGGCATACTGGAGCATGGCAACAACTTCAATGGGTTGAAATTATTTGGATAGATTATAATAATTACTGGAAAACCTTCTACTGAATGTGGAAACAGTCTCATTGCTTTGGCCTTTCAAGGCATAGAATTCTGTAAGTTGTAGGTCCAAAGATGTTTTCTTTCCTCAAAACTTTGAAAAAACACTTTTCAATTCTTCCAATGAGCTAATTGTCTCTGGCTGCAAATGTTTAAACCATTCTTTGGTATCTCCTTTCAAGGATTGAGAGAAATCCCTCATACAAACATTGTCATGGTCAATCTCAAACAAATCTATAAAATGGTCAAACTCTTGGAGGTGTTTTTCAACTGTGATGGAACCAAGTTCCCCATCAAACACAGGTAGGTACTCATAGTGCTTTGGAGGAAAATCATGAAGGATGTGAGACAATTTTAAGGGTTTGTATTTGTGTTGGGTTTTGGAGAATGTAGGATCAAGTACATGAGGTGAAATATCAGCCTTGGCTTCATGAGACTCATCAACTTGGTCATGGTTATCACATGGCTCGGATGGGAGATTTTGATCAAAATCAGTGATAAACTGAGGAGATATCTGCAAAACTTTAAGAGGAGGATATATAATTTCAGGATTATCATGATCATCATTTGAATGCAGCAGGTAAAGAAAAATTTGTTTATCATGTCCAGGAAAGGACAAAAGGTAATTAACAACAAGAAATATTATGTCTTGGAAAAAACTCAACTGCAGGTACTTGTATTCTCCCATGATATCCTTTCATGCCTTTGTCAAGGGGTCTCATCTTCCAGTGAAGTCTCTGAATCACATTTGAAGCTTGAGTGGAGTCGCCAATAAAATCTTCAGGCTACTGAGTCTTTGGGCAGTGGAGTCATTGTAAAAATTTTGAACTCTAGATTCTTGAAAATGGAGTCACCGAGTGAATGATATACAACCTTTCCATGTCTGAATACTCTTCACCATTAGTACTCAGATCTGAACTTTGTCATTTCTCCCAGGGAATATTTCTCCTTTGGTCCCCGACAACGACGCTATAATGTTAGCACTTTGTAAATTTTGTCCACCTGATAGACAAACGATAGAGGTAATTGTTTCAACTAACTTTAGGTTGGATTCTAACCCTTCCAACCAGAGATGGCTCTCTCAGACATACAATCATTTGGGATACTCAAAAGATTTGGCAATGCGTGTACAAAGGTCACATTCTTCCATAATGTAAAATTTAAAAATGGTGGGATGAAACGAAAAAGCAGGGCCATTTGGGCAATGGGGTCAATTCTTGAAAACGTATGAAAAGTTATAAGCTACGTATTCACAGAGGGAACAGAGGCAAAATAGGTATGATGTTCAGCCAAATAGTTAATATGAGATGGTGGAGGAAAAGAAAGGAAAGATTACTATCAGCAAGAGGCGTCTAATGAAGGGCGAATCTCTTGGTATAGCATTAGAAGAAGAGACATAAAGGTTGGCTACTGAAATCAGAGAACCAATAATGAGTGAATTATGAATTAGGAACCAATAAACATATGACAAGTATAACCAATATGAGAAAGAGCACCAGCAGGGTGAATTCTTTCTCTTTCTTAAATATTATCTATAGCAGAAAAACACATTTATGAATATGAAATACAAGAACACATATTGAACATCAACACCATGATGAATTTTAGATATCTAAGAAGACCTTATCTTCTTATATTAAAGTTCATAAGAAATTACAAAGCTATCATGCTACAAGGGCAAGCCCCTCTCTGGTAAGTCTAACCATTCATTTCTCTTTGTAATAGTATATATAGATAAATTACATATGAGGCCCAAAACGGATCATCTTCCCCAAGATTCCAAAAATAGCTATCAGTTACAAAGGGAGTAACATACTAAGGTGTCAAGCCAATCATGATGGTTTTCTCCATTTCCTCTAGTTTTCCAAGAAGCATGAGATTATCTCCCTTAGTTGTACAATAATTAGACGAACGATTCAATTTGTGGCTATCCCGTTCTGGAATAAAATGTTAATCGCCAAAAAACAGAGTAATTTCACCCATGTTTTGAATGACAATCGTCATTGAGAGATAATCATGGGCTACTGACGAAAGTCCTTGCAAGGATAACAACTTATCACATTCAACCTTTGATTTCAAATGATGATCCTCTAAATAAGCTTTTTGGCAATGCTCACTTGGTATCTCATAGACGAATGGCACCTACACAAGTGTCTTCGAGATGATTTGATTGGCTGTTGATTTCCCTTTCCACATATGACCCTTGGATTTGAAACATTTAATGATATTTGACACGTGAAATCATGATGGGATTGAGTGGTTTCGAGCTCACCTTCTTTTCCCCCCGATATGCATCCGGAGGTGCCACGTGGCCTTGAGACGATACCATGGTATTCTTATCGGCTCGATTTTAAAATATTAACCTCCGTGCTAGTTCTTGACCTGATATGCTCCTTGACCATTGATCTATGGTGCCCTCAATCTATGACCCGTTGGGTCCTATCAACTTCACTTTTCTACCAGATTTAACCCTGCTCGCTATTTGTGGCCCTATCCTCCAGTTTATCACACTTCTACATTGATTTATCCTCTTGCTAAGTCCCGAGACTTGGATTACATATATAAATTGCTACAGTGATAACACAAGTGACATACCTAGAGACATTATAGTTGGACATAAAGGATTGCTTGGGCCCGACAAACTCTACACGAAGCAGAGGGACATAAAGCCCCTTAAGGAACAACCAAATAAAGCAAGAGACCAAAGAGATTCTCAAGCTACCTTTCAGCCATGACCCACATCATTGACTTAGATCCATCTTGTCATAGAGAAGCTTTAGGTGAACAAGTATGGAAAGATGCCATGACTGAAGAATATCAATCTATGTTGAAAAATGATGTATGGGATGTTGTTCCAAGACCAGAGGGAAAGTCTGTAGTGACTTCCAAATGGATTTATAAAATAAAGCATGCAGCTGATGGAGGCATTGAAAAATACAAAGCGATATTTGTAGCCATAGTGTTCTCATAAGTAGATGGAGTTGACTATCACAAGACTTTTTCTCCAGTAGCTCGATACACCTCCATCTATTCTATCATTGCACTAGCTGCTTCCA
>JASDQU010376918.1:0-11345 GCA_032191745.1 Picea mariana | reverse complement strand
ATTTCCCATAATGAAGGAGATGCATTGAATATTATGGATCTAACATGTGGCATAAATAAAATATTTATATGTCCACACACACACACACACACACACACATATATATATAACAATTGAATGTTAGTGACATTTCAAAAGATATTCTAACATCCACCTTAATCAAAATAATTGTATATCAAAATTCCCTTTTAGAAAGTGTAATTGAGAGTAAACTAGTGTAGATCGATCTTAAGTTTGGATCTATCATTCATGTATAAATTTCTCTGATATCAATTCCATTCCTTTAAATATATTTCTTATGTATAATAATTATGTCAAATAACTACCAGATACACATGCAAAATCTTTAGGAAAACAATAACATAGATGTATAATTCCAACAATAATTATCATTGCAGAGAAACGGATAATTACAATTCTTGTACCATTTAAACAACATTGTCCTGAAATATAATTTGCACAACCAGTACCTAACACATGAATACGTAATCATACATATAGTAATCAGACCAAACATATGGTAGACATTTATCTCATATAAATGAGCCACCAAGTGCATGTAGACCTCCTACTTTCCTCCTAGTCTTAGACTATGTTGCTTATAACTTAGCAAAAGGTCACCCCCGAGCTGGGGTTTAAACTCCACTTGGAAAATGAAATCTTGTTGTAAGGTCTCTCAGTAGTAGTAATATTTCCAATTCAGGTGCCAAGTTTAACAACCAGCCTATAGCCTCTCATTCTCCACATGCATGTCCCACCTTAGGAAGCGTGCCCCTTCTCTGCAGGAGCATCGTAAGCAGCGAAACGAGCGTGAAGGTGGAAGACAGTTGGAATACCAACAACGCATGTTTTTGAAATGTTTTTGAAGCATTAATGTAATATTTCGGAAGAAGGCGTACTTTACATTTATATCTTGGAGGTTGTAAACAAATCTTGAGCGATTTGCTCTCATCTGTCAATGTAAAAGGCATTTATGTGTAGTTAATGGAAGTAGGTAGATTTAAATTATAGATTAGATAGTTTAGGAGAGTAGGAGGGAAAACGGATATAGACACCCTCGCCTTTGTATCATTAGAAGAGAGATGTAGCAGAGAGATATAGAGAAGAACCCATGTACAGAGACAATTGAGTTAATATATGAAACTTTGACTCAACTTTCATGGTGTCATGATGTTTTCTATTTATACATGGCGAATGGTATGCTCATGGTTGTTTTATTCTCTCTGTTATGCATTTTCTTTAATACCGCGTGCATGTATGATTTCATGTTGAATGTTTGAAGTCTAAGCGAGAGAAAGAGAATGAGTTTCAATTGTTTGTCTTCCTGAGTGAGAGTTCCTACAAGGAGTGCAGTGAAACGTCTGCAAGGAGTGCGTTGACAAAGGTTCAAAGTTTATCTATGAAAGCTCAGGAGGGATACCGTTGTTCTCATTCCAGTAGAAGTACAAGTGAGCACAAAAGCTGTGCAAGGTGTGCGCAGGCTGGTTGGAAGCTTAGAACTTATCAACCAAAAGGGAAGAGTTGAAGGACTGTTGTTGCAGGGAGTGCACAGAGTCGAAGAATCAAATACTTAGAAGTATTTGAAAGTATGCCACAAGGAGTGTGTGCAGGGGTCCTTTTGAGACTTGATTTGCAAGAGAAAGCTCAGAAGGGATAACACCTTTGAACACTTCAAAGGAGGACTGAGATTGAAATACTTCAAAGTGAGACGAGGGTCGAAGTCATCCAGAAGAAGTAAAGTTTAGAAGGGAAAACATTGGTTCATTTCGCAGGAGCAACAAGCGGTCGAAATTCTTTGTGGAGAATTCATGAAACCACGAGGACCGTAGGATCCAGAGAAGTTGCAGGGTGGTTAGAGGCAGGAAAACTCATCACTCTTGGAACCAAAATCAACGTGGACCGTTGATCATGCTTTGCACAAGCCGTTAGATCATTTCAACATTTTGGGGATCCTGACGACAAGGACTTGAGCTCAGTGGAACGAAAGTCCTGAAGTCGCGAGTTGCGACAGTAATTGGCATGGAATTTTGGGATTTCGGCACTTCAGGTGTCGAGAAACAAAGGAGGCCACACTTTGGGAACAAAAGCTCCGAAAACTGGGAAGAATGACAGGTGGCAGAAGTCCATGTCAGAGATATAAAGCGTTTGAGTGGACAGGTGGCATGTCCTTGTCAAATAGGCATAGTCAACTCTTGTTGATTGTTTAGGGGTTTGGAGGTTGATGGACTGGGAGCCTTGCATCCGGATTCGCGAAGTCGCGAAGTCTGAAATTATGAATCGATGGAAAGTTCTGTGAGACACCAGCCTTTGCTGAATACATTTCGGTGAATCAAAATTTTGGGTTTCGACAGTAGAGGGACGAGAAACTCAAAATTAGAGATCGTGAAATTGCGAGATCTGAAGTTCCGAAATAGTGAAGGGCACGACAGTATTGTGGTCAAGGAGATTTGGGTTGGCGCCTGGTGTTTGTTCACACAGGCTCAATTCATAAGGACCTGTGGATACACCGTGAGTCTATGAGATATTTCCTGAGGGAAAATAAAAGAGTCAATTTGACTCAAGGGCAGATTTAGAAAGATCCTGCGCGGACCTCGACCCGAGGGTTCGGGGGTCTGCATCAAGTGGTATCAGAGCACAAAAAAATTTCTTTGATTTCTATAGCAGAGAAAAGGGAGAAATTTTACAGCCATGCCACCGAGAAGAAGAGACAGACCAATGTCTGATCCAGCAGTGGAAAGGGAAATGCATGAATTACGTGCCAAGCTTGATGCCATGGAGATAGCACAGAGGTGCACAGTCGACACTAGGGATATCAATGAGGCTGACAGTGAAAATGAAGCTGAACATGAAGAAGATGATGTTGTAGTCGAATATTTTACGGAAGAATGCCTATTCAGGGCTGTTGCAAGGATAGGTGCTAGAGGAAAAATGGGTATTCCCATGTATGAGGGAAACTTGGATGTTGAAGAGCTTCTAGACTGGATTAGAGCTCTAGATAAATACTTCGACTATGAGGATGTCGAGGAAGACAAGAAGGCCAAACATGTCGTTACCAGACTTCAAGGGCATGCAACACTATGGTGGGATGAACTGCAAGCTGACAGACACTGCAAAGGAAAGCAAAAAATCAAAAGCTAGGATAGAATGGTTGCAAAGATGAAAGCTAAATTCATACCCAAAGATTATCAATTCACTCTGTTTCGGAGGATGCATAATTTGAAACAGAAGCTAATGTCAATGAAAGAATACACTGAAGAATTCTACAAGATAAACATCAGGGCAGGTCATCGAGAAAGCGATGATGAAAAGGTTGCCAGATATATGAATGGTCTGAGATATGAAATCCAAGATGAGATGAGCATGATGATCATTTGGACTGTGGAAGATGCTTATCAGATGGCTCTGAAAGCTGAAGAGAAGATGAGCCGAAAGCAAGGTCAAAGAGGCCAAGGTAGAAGTCAAGCCAGAGGCAAACCAATTACCCAAGACAGAACTCAGAGACCTCAAGAAGAGGGGAAGAAACCTCAAACTCAACTTGAGAGGAGGAATATCACATAGAGGGCAGTATGCTGATAGAAATACTTTTCCTCCAGCTAGAGGAAGAGGAAGAGGCTAAGGAGGTGAAGTTAAATGCTTTGTTTGTGGGAAAAACAGACATAAATCTTATGAGTGTCCGGACAGAAAGAAATAAGATGGTGAAAATCACATTGTCGAGGCACAAAGACGGAATGTTGTGGCAGAAGATGATGAGGGCGGAAGATCCTTGATGATGAGAAAAGTTCTCTTAACGCCAGAGAAGGAGGCAGAGAATCCATCCCAAAGGAACAGTCTGTTTAGGACTGCTTGCAAAACAAAAGACAGGGTATGTAAAGTCATCGTGGACAGCGGTATCACAGACAATCTCTTTTCTACGGAGATGGTAGAAAAGATGGAGATGGAGACTATCGAACATCCAAGCCCATACAGAGTTTCATGGCTACAAAAAGGACATCAGGTAAATGTCACTAAACAATGTTTAGTTGAATTTAAAATAGGAGGATATAAGGATGAAATACTATGTGATGTCATTCCCATGGATGTTTGTCATCTATTGCTGGGTAGACCATGGCAATACGACAGAAATGTGGTTCATGATGGGAGAAAGGACACATACACCCTGGAGAAGAATGGGAGGCCGCACATGTTGTTGCCGATTAAGGACAAAAAAGTGAAACCAGAGATGATAAACACTGTACTTCTCATGAGTGGGAAGGAACTTCTTAATGAGGTTAAGAAGAAGGAAGACTCACAATTTATTGTGGTCATGAAGCCTAGAATTGTTTTGACCAGTACAAGAGTGGATGATTTACCAGAGGAAATCCAGAAGTTGCTGGAATAGTTTGCTGATATAGTATTGGACGAAATACCTTGTTCGTTGCCACCTATCAGGAGTATAAGCCATCACATTGATCTTATACCTGGAGCTAGTTTACCAAACAAAGCCACATACAGGTTGACGCCGTAGGAGAATGAAGAAGTCAAGAGGCAAGTCTAGGATTTGATGGACAAAGGATTGGTTCGAGAAAGCTTGAGTCCATGCGCCGTCCCAACAGTGCTCAACCCAAAGAAAGAAGGAGGCTGGAGAATGTGTACCGAATCGAGAGCGATCAATAAGATTACCATCAGATACAAATTTCCATTGCCAAGGATGGATGATTTGATGGATTGCATGAGTGGAGCAAGATTCTTTTCAAAGATTGATTTGAAAAGAGGATATCATCAAATTCGTATGAGAGAAGGTGTTGAATGGGAGATAGCATTCAAGATGAATGAGGGGCTGTATGAATGGCTTGTTATGCCATTTGGCTTAACAAATGTGCCTAGTACTTTCATGAGGTTGATGAATGAAGTCCTGAAGGATTTCATAGGGAAATTCGTTATCGTATATCTTGATGATATATTGATTTTCAGCAAAACAGAAGCAGAACACTTGAAACATTTAACTGCAGTGATGAGGAGATTATGGCAAGAGAAGTTGCTGATAAATATGAATAAATCATCATTTATGAGGACGAAACTCATTAATTTGGGTTTTGTTATATCTGCAAATGACCTGAAAATGGATCTGGATAAAGTGAATGTGATCAAGAATTGGCCATCACTAAAAAGTGTATTTGAAGTTCGAAGCTTCCATGGTTTAGCTAGTTTCTACAGGAAATTCATCCGAAATTTCAGTGGGATTAGCGCACCGATGATGGATACGGTGAAGAAAAGACACAAATCTTTTCATTGGACAGAGGAAGCACAAAAGAGTTTCAATCTACTGAAGAAGAAGATCACGGAGCAGCCAATTTTTATTTTGCCGGATTTTAGCAAGACGTTTCAGGTCAAGAGTGACACGAGTGGGTTTGTAATTGGAGTGGTCTTGAGCTAAGACGACAGGTCGGTCACATACTTCAGCGAGAAATTGAATGAAGCAAAGATTAAGTACTCCCCATATGACAAGGAATTATATGCGGTCATGCAAGCGCTGAAGAAATGGAGACATTATTTGGTTCCTAAAGAGTTTGTTTTGTACAGTGATAATCACGCTTTACAATTCGTTACTCAACATGACAAGTTGAACCAAAAGCATGCTAAATGGGTTGAATAATGCAAAATTTTACTTTTGTAATTAAACACATTTCTGGAACTGCTAATAAAGTTGTTGATGCTTTGAGCAGGAAATGTTTGCTTATGCAGGAATTTAGAGTCAAAACTTTGGGTTTTGATAACCTCAAAGAAATGTAAAGGGATGACCCAGATTTTAAAGAAGCATATGAAGCGTCTGAGAATCCAATTCTCAGGGACAGAAGCCAATGGACCGAATATATGATCCAGGATGGATTATTAGTCAGGGGCAATCGATTATGTATTCCAAAATGCTCCATGAGGGAGAATCTGTTGAAGGAAAAACACAGTGGAGGACTGGCCGGACTCTTCGGTCATGATAAGACGTTCTCAAAGTTGAATGGCTCATATTTTTGGCTAGGGATGAGGACAGATGTTAAGAAATTTGTGGACAGATGCAGGATTTGTCAGCACACAAAAGGGAAAAGGCAGAACACAGGGTTATATCAACCATTACCCATACCAAAAAGACTGTGGGACGCAGTGAGCATGGATTTCATATTGGGACTGCAAGGAATGAAAAGAGGCTATGATTCGATCTTTGTGGTAGTCGATAGATTTTCCAAGATGGCAAATTTCATACCATGCCAGAAAACCAGTGACGCAACTCATATTGCGAACCTGTTTTTCAAAGAAGTCGTAAGACTTCACGGCTTGCCAAGGAGTATCGTTTCAGATCGAGACACCAAGTTCGTGGGACATTTCTGGAGGACTTTATGGAAGAAACTGGGGACAAGTTTTTTTTTTAGCTCAGCTTATCATCCCCAGACGGATGGGCAGACAAAATTTGTGAACAGAAGCTTGGGAGATTTGTTGAGGAGCCTAGTGACTGAACACCACAGTCAATGGGATCACATTCTGCCACGGGCAGAATTTGCCTATAATGATTCGATCAATAGAAGCACAGGGTAGAGTCCATTCCAGATTGTATATGGAATGCAGCCAAGGGGAGTTTCTGAATTGAAAGATTCAGAACAAGCCGAATTCAGAAGTGCTAGTGCAGAGGGTTTTGCAGAAGCAATGAAGGAGCTTCACAACCGAGTTAAGGAGTGGTTGCATAATTCCAATCAAGAGTATAAGTGCAGAGCAGATCAACGCAGGTGAGAACTTCAATTTGAAGTTGGTGATCTGATTCTTGCACATTTGAGGAAAGAAAGGTTCCCAAAGGGAACATATAACAAACTGAANGAAAATGAAAAATATTGGACCATGCAAGGTCATGAAGAAATTTGGGACAAACGCATATGAGATTGAATTACTCGAGGGGGTCGGAATTTCACCGATATTCAACATCTCAGATTTGTACCCTTACAGAGCTGAAGAAGTAGGAGCAGAGGATTAACAGAAAGAGGTTCAATGGACCAAACAAATTCCTGTAGCTGAAAAGCCACAGATGGAAAGTATAATTGACAAGAGAGTCAGCAGGAAGACTAGGAGGAAATAGTATTTTGAATACTTGGTCAAATGGAAGGGACATCCAGTTGAAGATGCCAGTTGGGAGGATGAAGCATAAATTCAGAAGCATAGACAGACCGTGCAAGAGCTCATGAATAGGAGTTCATGAAAATTTTCAAGCAAGGGAGTATGATCCAGGAGCATCGTAAGCAACCAAACAAGCGTGAAGGCGGAAGACAGCTAGAAGACCACCAACGCACGTTTTTGAAATGTTTTTGAAGCATTAATGTAATATTTAGGAAGAAGGCATACTTTACATTTATATCTTGGAGGTTGTAAACAGATCTTGAGCATTTTGCTCTCATTTGTCAATGTAAAAGGCATTTATGCGTAGTTAATGGAAGTAGGTAGATTTAAATTATAGATTAGACAGTTTAGGAGAGTAGGAGGGAAAATGGATATAGACACCCTCGCCTTTGTATCATTAGTCAGTTGTATCATTAGAAGAGAGCTGTAGCAGAGAGATATAGAGAAGAACCCATGTACAGAGACAATTGAGTTAATATATGAAGCTTTGACTCAACTTTCATGGTGTCGTGATGTTTTCTGTTTATACATGGTGAATGGTATAATCATGGTTGTTTTATTCTCTATGTTATGAATTTGCTTTAATACCATGTGCATGTATGCTTTCATGTTGAATGTTTGAAGTCTAAGCAAGAGAAAGAGAATGAGTTTCCATTGTTTCTCTTTCTGAGTGAGAGTTCCTGCAAGGAGTGCGTTGACAAAGGTTCAGAGTTTATCTCTGAAAGCTCAGGAGGGATACCATTGTTCTCATTCCAGTAGAAGTGCAAGTGAGCACAAAAGCCATGGAAGGTGTGCGTAGGCTGGTTGGAAGCTTAGAAATTATCAACCAAAATGGGAGAGTTGAAGGACTGTTGTTGCAGGGAGTGCACAGAGTCGAAGAATCAAATACTTAGAAGTATTTGAAAGTCTTCCGCAAGGAGTGTGTGCATGGGTCCTTTTGAGACTTGAGTTGCAAGAGAAAGCTCAGAAGGGATAACAGCTTTGAACACTTCAAAGGAGGACGGAGATTGAAATACTTCAAAGGGAGATGAGGGTCGAAGTCGTTCAGTAGAAGTAAATTTCAGAAGGGAGAACACTGGTTCATTTCACAGGAGCAACGAGCGGTCGAAATTCTCTGTGGAGAATTCACGAAACCACAAGGACCGTAGGATCCAGAGAAGTTGCAGGGTGGTTAGAGGCAGGTGAACTCATCACTCTAGGACCCAGAATCAACGTGGACCATTGATTGTACTTTGCACAAGCCATCAGATCATTCCGGCATTTTACAGATCTTGACGACAAGGAGTTGAGCGCAGTGGAACGAAAGTCTTGAAGTCGCGAGTTGCGACAGTAATTGGCATGGAATTTTGAGATTTCAGCCCTTCAGGTGTCGGGAAATGGAGGAGGAAACGCTTTGGGAACGAGAGCTCTAAAAGCTAGGAAGGATGACAGGTGGCAAGAGTCCACGTCAGAGATAGAAAACGTTTGAGTGGATAGGTGGCGTGTCCTTGTCAAATAGGCGGAGTTAACTCTTGTTGACTGTTTCAGGGTTCGGAGGTCGACGGACTGGGAGCCTTGCATCCAGATTCGCCATGTCGCGAAGTCTGAAATTTCGAATCGACGAAAAGTTTTGTGAGAAACCAGACTTTCCTGAATACATTTCGGTGAATCGACATTTTGGGATTTGACAGTAGAGGGCTGAGAATCTCGACATTAGAGATCGCGAAATTGCGAGATCAAAAGTTCCAAATTAGCGAAGGGTGCGACACTATTGTGGTCAAGGAGATTTGGGTTGGCGCCTGGTGTTTGTTCACGCAGGCTCAGTTCATAAGGACCTGTGGATATGCCATGAGTGTATGAGATATTTCCCGAGGGAAAATCAAAGAGTCAATTTGACTTAGGGACAGATTTAGAAAAATCCTGCGTGGACCTCGACCCGAGGGTTTGGTGGTTTGCATCACCATTCAAGCCTAGTGTTGAAATTGAAGCTCTAATACCACTTTGTAACATTACCTAACCCCTGAAGTGCCCTTTTAAGGGATGGGGTATTACAATTTTACTTTTTCTCAATAATCTCAATACCTCTTCTTGAGGGAACCATTGTCTTCTTCTCTTCAATAGCCTTCCAATGACTATCACCATGCTCCAAAATGAGCTTTTGATCAAAATTTGTGTCATTCCATATTTCTTGTCTCTCATTGGCCAAGTGCCACCTCACTACCATGCGGCATCCATGTGGCTTCCTAGGCTATGTTTCATCCAATGTTGCACCTACCAATAAACGCTTTCAGGTCTATAGATCAAGGATTTTAATCTAATATTATGTCCTTGTCATTGTCATGATTTTACTCTCATGGAATGTCAACACCCCAACACTAAAAATTTTGACGACACTGTATCAAGAATTCTCCAAATCCAATGCTCCCCTGACTAAGAATCCCACGACTTTGGTTGTGTTGCCTATCGCAATGAGCATTGGGTTTATTGTCAACACCTTAATTGAAAGTTCTGAAGATGATCCATTAATCGGACCATCCTAGATCCAACAGTCCTCGCACCGATCATCCATTGATAGTAAGTGAGTCAATGACTCTGACTTGCATAACATTTAACTCTTCTCCCACATAAAATTCCTCAATCAGACATTCCTCGAACCGATCATCCAATGGATCTGGTTGAGTCAATGATTCTTTTGTGTGTGTCGGTTACCGCTCGTCCCTTTTTCTCTTGTAGAACTCATGGGCAAGGCCCACAACAGATCGACGAATGAGTTTTAATTGCTACCTTGTGCCAACCAATGGTTCATATCCCCTCATCACATCCTCGATGACATAGAATACTCTCAATGTGTCTCTGAACTATATCATGGTCGATGTACTTTGGTTAACGTCCAACTCGCAATCCTACTACCCCCGACGATGATTCCTTCGACATCAATTGTCCAGATTCACTGGCCCGTAGATCCAACAACTAGAAAAAAAATGAAGGTCCACAAGACCTCCTCGCCCAACGGGACCCAACTTTTTATCGTCATCCAATCATTTAGTGACACCTATCACTAATCTATACACCTGGGTTGTCGAGTTGAAAAACCACATCATCAAGATGTCATGTCTTTCGTTTACTTGCTAGAATAGACCCTAAGGTGATATACGACTGAGATTAAGTATAACCTATCAATATATCAACGACACTCATTGTTTCACTGAATCCTTTATTTCTGTTATAATTTTTGTGCAAAACACATTAGAGAGATGGTACGAATGATGGACAGCCAGACCTCCATGATTGAATGATTGAATGGAAAATTTACCCAAATGCACTATTTTTTTCCTATTTCACTTGTATTCACTTGATTTGAAACTTGTCATCTCCTGAACTCTCTTCTCAACCCACTTGGGGATTCATTTCCCCCCTTTATAGTCTTAGGATAAATTGGTATATCCCATAAAGTGACTTTAGGAAATATTTAATAATGTTTCCCTTGGTTTAAGCTCCTATGGTTTAGCTCTCTTCCTAGACACTTAGTCCCCTTTCCCATCTAGTGGAGTTTATCTCCCGATAATCTTTCTGTCATGATGGTCTACAACAATGATGTTTTTTCATTAACTCGGACTGAAATTACATAATAGAAAATAGGCTCACTGCCCCAAAACGTTGCTAGCTCACCAACCTATGTGGACAACTATAATTACATTTCAATTGGGATCCGTTCTAGAGGTATTACAATATCAATTGATTAATACTAATGCTTTGATGAATAGATTGATGTTGAAGAAACGGGATGATGATGGAGAAGTCTCCAACCCCTCTTTCTTTTTTAACCATTGAAACTAATATAATAGTACTCCTTGATGCAGTGCTAAGTCCTCAACCTCATGGTTTATGGTAGTGGCCAATCCCTAATAAAAATCAATTTATATGTTTCCTTTGGGATAAAAAAGGATCTCCCTTGCACATGCCACACATTATTATGAAATTGGTGTTAAAGTGGGTGCTTTTGTGAATATTGGGCCATATGCGTGAGAAGGGCCTACACGCTTTGAAAAAATAAAATCTCGTGGATTAATTGAATGATTGTGCTCTTGAATTTTATTTTTGCAAGCATTTCATATATGGAAAACATAGTTGTGTTTTCTAGGTTGTTGCACTTAATTCGTTATGATATATTTTGTCTAGTTAAAGTTCCTACTATTTCTAAGGCCATGTGTTATTTTTCATTCGTTGATTATTAT
>JASDQU010376917.1:0-11198 GCA_032191745.1 Picea mariana | reverse complement strand
GAGGTCACATAGGCTCTTGGCCGGCTGCTTAGGCAGAAACTAGTAATCCCCTCAAGTGTGTCGCAAGAGTGGAAACCCTGCCTTTAAAGGGCCCGAGACTCTTGATACGGCACTGGATTCTTGACGCAGGGAAATACCCAGACATATATACTAAGGCTACTGAAGGTGTGTTCATCCCTCCCGACACAAACAGACCATGCATTGCACTACCACCTATACTACAAATCAGGGACAATCATGACCTCTACGTGAGACGCAATTTACGGGACTCTAATACCGACCAGCCACTAGTGAGACCCGAAGACATCAATCAATATCAAATGCTTCATTAATTATCATTAACCGACGAAGACTTTATCCTAAGGTAAAAACCAATAAACTCAACCACCATTATTTAGTTACAAGGTCATTTTGCACTAGCTCAGGGACAAGCAGTAATTCCAAGTGCATTGCATTTTTTTGTTGATCGCCATAGTTGAGAAACGATATCAATACCATAATGGTATCCCTCGAGCATTTACATTCTCATATTAACTTGCCTTTCCTTTCAATTTTTACCATACATGGGAATAACCTAACCAATATTGTATTGCAGATTAGATCTTATCATTAACACTTCAATTTAAATGAGTAATAACCTTGCAATTTAAACATCATCACGAACATTCATTAAACAAATATTGACATTTCGGTTCAACCATCATCATTAACATAGCAAATTAAAACAAATATTATTATTGCAAATTTAACAGTATTACCATCGCAATTAAGCCACTATTAATATTTCAACTTAAACAATATTAATATTAATATTTAAACAAGTGTTATCATTGCATCCACTTTAAACAATATTAACATTTAAGCATATAAAAAGTATTAAGAATAATATCTAATATAAACATTGCCAATAACTAGTATATTCATTGTGATTTAGCAATACTACCATACTTTACAATGACTTTATTTATTTATTTATTTACCTGTGGTTACTAGAACAATTTAGTTAGCCTTGAAATGAACTAACCAAATGATTACCTTTCATTCCCAAAATAACTGTGTAAAAAGAATAACCAGGATCTTGCTTTTAACAATGATAATGAAAATTACCAGATCATTACCCTAATTATAATCATACCTCACCTTCCATGTTACCCTAACATTCTAATAAATAACAAGAATTTACTTTTCTATTACAATAACAATTCTATTAAACACCAGAATTTACTTCTCTAATACGTTAACCTTTATATTATATTCACATTCAACTAATAACCAAGTTTCTCCTTTACGTTACCACACATTAGCCTTTACTTAAATCAATACATTTCATATATTGGTAGCAACAATTCCACTAATTGCCAACCCTCTTACCCTATGGCCAATATATAAACATAACCTCATAATTATTATTAACATCAGAATAAAAATAACACTGTATGACATGGCTAAAACTGTCCATATATCAAATTGACCATATTTATAAAGGTCACATTTAAAGGCATCAAATTTAATAAAACAATATCTAAAACAGCGATATGTATATATATATTTCCATGACAAATTTAAACAGGCCAAACTCATTGTCAATATCTACCATTTATCATCATATTCATGTATAACCTCACATTTAAAAAAATAGTTTGATGCCAGCGTAATTAAAATTGACAATATGTATCAACAACGTTATCTAAATAAACCATGTTAATAATAAAGGGACGGTGTATAATTATTACAACTTAAATGACAATGTTTTTTAAAATTTTAGCAGCATTTTAAACTACAATAAACAAACATCATCCCATACAATATAGCAGCCTTGGAAATTCCCATTGAAACCAGATGACGGTTAGTCAATGCCCACGCCTGACCAATTCACTTTACGCTTGCAGCAGCCTTACCCCAGAACCATAATTAATGCCCTGTGAGTTGCTATCTACCCTAGGGGACAGCGGGTGAACCAGTTTGCCGGGTCCGGCAAAAATTTGGCAGCTGGCAGCAATAACTTCCAGCGCAAGAAACTCGACCCAGTCACCAAGATGGAGTCGGGGAAATGAGTGAGGTTAAAGGCGGTAAGGGATTAGGTAGAGGTTTCCAGATTAATATAAACAGCTTCTAAGGATTGCGGCGAAGCAGATTAGGGTACACAAAATATTATGTTTATTTAAATTTTTATTATTTCTTTTTACAACAAATGAGACAACATTGAAAGGATAATTACATAAGCGAAAACAGTCGAGTGGCAATTTAGATATTCTAATTGTAATGTCGAAACTATGTTTTAAATAAGGATGTGAACGCATATGCCACAATTTCCAGGCTATAGGGTTTCATAGTATTGCTGGTGTGAAAACAGTGGTTACACTCTGGAGTCCTAATGAAAATAATTGTCCAGACATTAGCCAACAATTATAGTTTTGAAATCAGCATGCAAGCAGGGATGTGAGGTGTCAAGTAGAAGCAAATAGTTCATTAAAGCCTTGCATTGTACAGTTTGTGTTTAAACTCTACAACTCCAGAATTGCCAAGTTATGACCCAACATACCGGAAAGAGAGACATCCCACGGATCACTTCAGATTAGACTTCAATAATAGCTAACCATGACTCTTACCACCATGTTTAGATATATTGCTAATATCGCAATTCTTATGGTACAAAATAGATGGAGCTGAGCTAATAATTTTCCGGGAGAGATTACTGTCCAATAATACGTCCATCTTAATCTGAGGAAGACAAAGACAGTTGGGGCGATAAGATCCCACCGAGGGCATCCTTTTGGCGAGAAAAACAAAACCTAAAAATACAGAGACAGTTCTTACAATTTGTTTCGGTCGGCATTAAATTTTCTCATCAGATTGGGCCTCATCATGATACTAGACAAGGCATTTTTTACGGAGATTTTCAGTGCAGTCCCAGACGTCTTTGTAATTCTTTAGAGCATATGTACGCCGTTGAAACAGAAGTCTACCCATTTTTATTTTATTTAAACTGTATAAATAAATTACCCTAAATAAATAAACTGTAAGTCTATCCCTTAGGTAAAAGGTTCTTTTATTTTCACTGCAAGGAGTATCCATTCACCCTCACATCAACTACGCACTGGACTGATCGATGCGCCTTGAGTGGCAGCGACTCACTGTAACTTGTCGGTCGGACGAGGGAAGGATAGGCTGGAACAGTGACAGGGTTATGGGTGCATGGAGGGATAGAATATAACCACAAATGGGATAATCACGAGCTCACACAGTCAATGAAACGAGTGACTGCAAATGGTAAGGCGAAAATCCCCCTCCAAAAGAAAGAAAAGAAGAGGAATTCCCACAGTAAGAGGAAAAACCTACTGGAAAAAGAAACACGCCCATTGTACATATAAACGCCCAATGAACTGGGAGAAACCCACGATGAAATAAACGCCCACTATGTAAACAAAAACACAGAACAAGTTCGTTTAGAAAAAATCCATGTATTTAACCCAACCACGGAGAAATTCTATGATAAAAAAAAATAACGCAGAGTTGAACCCACCAGAACGCAGATAAAATTTGACCCTCCATGCTAAGATAACCCCAATGCAAGTTTTTCACTTATTTTTCTTATTTTCACTTTAAAACAACCAACACCAAGATAAACCAGGCAACTACCAGTTATACCATAACCATTTGACCTACAATTTAAGAACACGATTCACACCATACCCACTGGAACTTCAAATTTACACAATAACCACTAAAACTACAGTTTATAAACACGCGCAGCAAGATAGAAATGCCCAGAGATTTACATACATGTGTCCTTAACGCTTGTAGGAAATGATTCTTGTGCTCCCGCCGCTCCTGCTCCTGCTTGCCGACCGTAGTGGACTCACCAGTGCCTCCCAGCCAAACTCTAGGGGTACTCTCCTTCCCCCTTAGCCCCCCAAGCCGCAAAGGGGCCACACACAACCCAGACAGTAGCCTAGCTTCCCAGCTCACCTCCAAGGGTGAGCTACCATTCAAGTCAGCTGAGAATCCCCCACTCCTACAAGAAATCAATCCAGTCTCTAGTCTGGCAGCATAACAATACCAATAGCTGAAAAGTCCCCTTTCTTTCCCCCTCTCCCTTCTTTTATCGAGTCCCCAAACCCTAAATCCTCTTTTTTTTAGGTTTTCCCCCCCTGTTCCCTTTTATCTTCTTATTTGTCTTTTTTATTTTTTTATATTTTATATATATATATATTTTTTATAAACTCAAAGAGTATGTACGCTCATTATTATCCCCTTTTATTTTTACATGTACATATATTTTTACAATTTGTTTATAATATATGTATATATATTTTCATCCTTTCTATTTATAGGCATGCATCCATCATTGTAATTTATCATTATCCATCATTTAAATTCCCCATTAATATATATATATATATATATATATATAGGATAATGAGAGATTAAGGCGATGGCAAACATGTATGTGGGAAAATTAAATGTATTACATAAAAAGAATTATGAGGAGTTAAGGTGATGGAGGATAGTTTAATGAAGTAGACATGGATAATGAGAGGATAATGCTCTGAGTTTTTCCTTTTTTTCTTTTTTTTTTGACATTTTCTTTTATTAAGCTCACACTAAATTCCCCCCCCTTTTTCTAGAAAAGTCTTAGGCTTAGGGCTTAGATTCTGAGCTAGGCGACGATTGGTTAGGGGAATTTATTAAGGTTTTATTCAGGTGATGATGATTTAAGGTTATTTAGGCTGACCCTTCCTCCACAATAATGCGACGTTCCCTTCAGGACACACCACGTGCTCCCAGGGTGCCACTCACCTCTAGAATTTCTTTTGGGCGACGTGCCCTTTAGGACGCACCATGTGCTCCAAGGGTGCCACTCACCCACTGAGGTTCTTTTGTGCGACGTGCCCTTTAGGATGCACCACGTGATCCAAGGTTGCCACTTTCCAACTGGACTGATTGGTAGACATCTATAACCCCTGGAGTCAACACTCCGCAAGGTGAACTTGTAGGAGACTAAGGGTTCTAAGGAATAAGGCCCTCACCTTATTGTGCACCCCTTAGAATCATCGTGAGTGACTGTCGCAGTCTGTCCTCACGACATCGTGGATCCTCTCGAACTAGGTAATCGTTAACCTACAGTTCGAGCCATGGCGGGAGTGCTAGTAGGCGGTGGCAGGGCTGTTGTCCACCCCTCTCCCTCAACCTCTCTGCAAATCATGTGTGGCCCCTTTACTCCATATGTGAGTCTGGTCGGAAAGCTATCATCAGCCTGCATCATCAAAAATCATGTCATAATGTCACATCAAATCATCAAATCAAATGAAACATCATGGTAAACATATCAACCCAAAAGCACACTCCCTAACTCAGTCCGGAGTCCATGGGGGGTTCTACCGATGCCCCTGCATCCTCATGGTCAAAAACCCTGCACACTCAATGAAACTGAGTCAATAGCACCTGTCTACATCAAATAGTAACACATCATGTCATCTGTCAATCTCATCATAATCAGGTATAAATGGTATAACATCATAAAAGTCCAGATCACTTGCGAGCAAGTGTCCTCAAATAATAAGGGTTCTCAGTGCACCAGTGCAGGATGTTACAAAATCTCAAAATAAAATATATCGGAATGAATTCCCATTTAGATTCAGGAATATCATGTGGCTGTAATAATCCTCTTGGATTTCTATGTTCAACCTTCACTTGTTGACATTCTGTACATCTCACCATGTAACTAACTATGTCATCCATGTAAACTAATCGAGGAGCTTCACTCAGAATCAAACTTCTTAATTTGTCATTGGGAACTACGTAAATTATGTTGTTAAGCCACATCAATTTGTCATTTTCAATAGAATAACCTTCATACTTAGGTACCATCAGGTTATCTTGTCCAATTTTATCCTTAACTTATTTTGTACTAGTCATTGTCTATCTATAAGGTTAGAATATTTTCTCGAAGGTTCGTCCTAAGATTTATTATTGAGAATATGCATGGTCTCCAACTTAGCACATCTGCCACTATGTTAACCACTCCTTTAATGTAAGTAATCTCAAAGTCATACTCGCTAAGTAATTTTGACCAACACCTCTGTCGTGGGTTCAAGTCAGTCTATCTAAATATATGCTGCAATCCACAATGCTATGTCTTTAATTCAAATTTTTTTCTAATCAAATAATGTCTCCACACTATCAAGGAATATACAATTGCTAACAACTCTAAGTCATGCATTGCATATTTTTCCTCGTGCCTTCTCAATTTCCTTGAAATGTAAGTGATCACTCGACTGTCTTCCATCAAAAATCTGCCCAAGCCTTCTTTGGATGCATCTGTCCATACCAAGAATTTTTTTTCCATGTTGGGGACCTTTAGTATCAGTGTTGTCATAAAAAACTATTTGTTCCTTTGAAATACTTCCTCGCATTTCTCAATCCATACAAACTTCTTTTTTTTCTTCTGCAGTTCCATGATCAGATTAGCTATCTTCGAAAAAAATTCAACAAAACGTCATTAATATCCTACTAAACCCATAAAGATACGTATTTATTGTACATTCGTCAGTGATGGCCATTCCATAATAGTCTCTACTTTTGCTAGATCCACAATGATACCTTCACCAAATATGATATGTCCCAAGTAATGAATCTTTGATTGGTAAAAATAACATTTCGATAGATTCCTCTACAATTTGTTTTCTCTTAGACACTATAGAACCAATCTCAAGTGTTCGTCATGCTCTTCTTTTGTCCGAGAATAAATCAATATCTCATTAATAAATAATTGAACAAACTTGTCCAAGTATTCATGAAACACCCCATTCATCAAACTCATGAATACTCCAGGGACATTCATGAGTCCAAATGGTAAAATAGTAAACTCATGGTGTTTGAATATCATCCTAAATGCGGTCTTAGGGATATCTTCTTCCTTAATCTGTAACAGATGATACCCTGATCTCAGGTCAATCTTTGAAAACATAGTTTCTCCTTTCATCTGATCAAATAAATAATTTATTCTTGGCAATAGATACTGGTTCTTGATTGTCGCTTTGTTCAATTGATGTTAGTCAATACAAATTCTCCATGATCCATCATTCTTTCTAACAAAAATCATTGGCGCACTCCATGACAATATGCTCAAACGTATAAGTCCCAAATCAAACAACTTGTAATGAACCTCAAATTCACCATAAAAAAAAATAAAAATTCCACGATATATTTCAATTTCATTTTAAGCTTAGAATTCAAGAGGAGGTAAGATTCATTTCTGTCCACATTGACATTATTACACCAGTCTAGATTACTTCGGACATAAAACTTATGTGGATAATTTTTTTCCATAATTATATCACTCCCCTTCACTCTCAAACTATTCCTAATATATATAATTATATCTAAATATATATATAGGTAGTATCTAGACTTAGGTCTTATAGCCCATTCCTCTCCTTTGGACATGAGTTCCTATGCTTGCGCGCATTACTATCTATCTGACTTTGAAATAAATTCCATACACCATATATAAAGTAATGGGGTTGGGAACATATCCCTTGTCAAAATATACAAGGTTTAAAATAAGATGCTTGGCATCATTTGGTATGGTTCGACTCATTAAAAATAGATTTCTTTATGAGTAGTTGTGGTTAGTGTCCTGTCAGTTTTCCAAATACAAAAAATCTTGGGTATTGATTCCCAAGCTAAAATCCTCATATAACTTACTCTTAACTAAATGATGTCTTAAGTGAAATCTCAATTGAATGATAATTAACTCCAATGAATGGTTGGAGGGGACATATTCCACTAGTAGTATCATGACAGGACTGTCATTAACTTCACAAATTTCTTGGTGGGGAAAGAGTGGTTTACTTGTCAGAACAGTTAAATCTCTGCACCTGAAATTAATGGATATTTTGTGTACTTGAATTCCGATGGTTTCACCTTATCGTTCCTTCAACCTAGTCACAACACATATTTCCCATTGCATAGCAAGACCATCAATCGTACCTTCAAAATTTAATCGGTGTAGCAGAGCTCCTTTAAGGGTTTCGAGTGTTTCTATTGTCAATGTGAAATCCTCCAAAAAACAGCTCTGTGTATTAACATTTTTCAAGAGGAAATGCTGTCAAAATGGAGGGTGTTACCCGATGGAACATTTAGAACTATTCACCTCTCTGGTATGTTTTGCGATACCACTTGTGTCCTTAGTCATTTAAATGAGAACTCTGGTTTCAATCATGGTGGAAGAACCCTCGTATTGGAAGTCGTACTATGACTATAAATTGAATCTTCCCCTTTAAAGATCTCGTTATGACTATAATTTGAATCTATCCCTTTAAGACTATTCCTCGTAACTTTTATTTATGGTTATGCTATCGGAATTAGATTGTTTTATGTGTTTGTCCTCAATGTTTCCTGAAAGGGATTTGGCATCTTGCCTTCTTTTTTCCTCGATTACCGAAGGGTTCGCACCTCTTTGCAAAAAATTTACTCTCAAGGTTTTGCCATTCCGTTACAGGCTCTATAGTTTTTCCATTGATAAGTTTTGAGGCCCGGTGTTGCACTGTTGTGAAGCCACACAGGGTTTTAATATGAAGACGAAATATTTCCTACTGTGTATTACGATTTATGTTGCATTTTCCTTTTTTCTTTATGTTTGTAAGCATGGATCCATTTCTGAATTTCCAAGGGACTCTCTTCTAGTGGTTACGGATAAAATGTTTCCCTGATGGCTATGCATTCCAACCCTACACAATTAAAATTTACGACTTCAGGGGTTTTCGAGTAGTTCCGTTAGAAAACTGTCCACGGCATATCATATTGGTTTTTTTTTTTCTTTTTGCAACTTCTTGGATTGAGGATCCCTTCGGCCTGTTCGCACGACCCGTCTTATGAAATTCGTAATTTAAGTGTTAGTACTATTTATATTATTTCATTTCATAGCAAATGGATTTATTCATCGTTGGTACAAACACTAATGATGGGACCCTGTTATTGTGAGGGTACCCATCAGGAGAACCTGGGACCATCCTCCCCTCATCCAAGGACCTCTATCAAGCCAAAACGTGATAAGGGAAAAGATGCCTCGTCTTCAATCATGAGTTAAGTACCATTATGACTCAAACTCTTTCTATTCTGTTGGAAACTTCAACCATCTCATTTCTGTTCTAAAATGCTAATGTGAGCTTGAAATTCCTTGCAGGGACTTTGACTATGTGCAACTCCAGATGTCGCCTATCACCAAAGGCGTACAAGGTACTCGAGTTTCAATTCGTTGCTCTCCAATGTGTGCCCTAGTTTTTTTTATGAACTGATACGATTCTAAACCTGAGGTTAACATTGTGGTGACCGAGATCTCATTGAGTCACATGATTTGGAATATTGTTATAGTTTAAGACCTGTAAAATCTTTTGGAGTGGCAATACGAACAATTATTCTTGCCAAGTAATGGATCTGTAATTGAATGAATTCTGAAATGGGATTCAACCATCTTCATGGACAGTTATTCTGACTTGATTCCTTCCTTGGATATTATTTCGATTTTGCATACTATTTTATCTTATGTCGTTATGTTTTCTAGAAATTCCACTAAGGTTTAGTTAGAATGTTGTCCTCTACTGTATTTCAGTATTTTTTATCCATATAGTCTGAACTTTTGTGCATTGCATGGAGTTATATATTTCGAAAGGCCCACATCCCTTTTAAATTACATCTCAATGAAAAAGAACCCTAGAATATCAAATTGTTTTACAGGCATCAAGAAATATTCATACAAATGTATATATAATCCTATTCAAACGCGTATTCTTGTCATGCATCGATACTTTAGTAATGTTATTACTCTGTATAGCTTATTACAGAAATATACAAATATTTAGTCATTTCGTTCATGTTTATTCTTCAACATTTCTTAGGTCATTACCATCATCTAAGGGAACCTATACAGAGGAAATTTAAGAAGGGTCTGAGATTGTCAAAGTAGTCAGATCTGCACATTTAATTTATAGATACATCTTTGTTAATTAAATCCAAAGAAATTCCTAAAAGAGGTCATTTTAATTATAATTTAATTGCACGGTTGGATCTACATGACTGCTAGAACAGTTGGTATATTAATTGTCTTCTATGTGTGCGTATATAGGTGTATAATACCATTCTTATTGTATGGAATTAGTTTGAACTTTCCATTAACATATGTACTTGTTTCCACCTATAATTACGTATATACCTATAGCTCTCTCTCTATATATATATAATGAATTATTGTCATAGGTATAGTTTCATCTTGATTCTAGTTTAATATGTACATAAATGGAAAACTCAGTTAAGTACTATGGTCCTACATCTTTACCTACAGAAATATAAACATGCAAGTATATCTACCTAACCTAGTTTCATTCATACACACAATTAGTTTACACATCAAAGCATAGTTAACTCGGAGGATCCCTTTTTGTTTTCTACGGTTTTATCTCATTAAACAATAGTCTAGCTACATAATTTTGAATACTTAAAGGTGTATGATCTCATGACAAGCATAACTCTTAGAAAATTTGTTCTAAAATATGCTCTATTAGTTTAATACTTTCATATACAATAATTGTGTTCTTGTCACGCACTATACACAGTGGCTTGTAATATAATTTGTTATTTCTATTCTACCTCTATCACGGATGAAGATCCTCAAACGTTTTATCAGTTCATTTATTATAGTATTAGCGTTGTTCCTATAACAGATAATCCTACTATGTTCCTACAGTTTATCATATTACAAAAATGGGATAATATACAACAGATTTCTCCCATAGAAGTACTTCGATACAGAATTAACATATACATCTCATCAGTATAAATGATTATTTAAAATAGAGAAGGAGTAGATCAACATATCTGAACCAGTTTGTAGGAAGGCAAAGGGAACAATCATGTTACTCCCAACCGTAGAATAGGCAGCCAAAATTACTTGCCTAATTCAGCCCCTAGCCAGACCATGAATCCATGAGGGTGAACTTGGAAGACTCCTCCTCGGCAATGTCCTTGTTAGGCGAAATATATGTCGTTGTAGTACTTGCCCAACTATTTAATTGTCAATCCGGGGTACGTAAACTGACGAATCACATGCACTGTATATGCATGAATGAAGTAGAACTAATCTAATCTAATCTATGTTGCTGAAATCAAACTGATCTAAGAAAGCATTGAAACACTAA
>JASDQU010376914.1:0-11345 GCA_032191745.1 Picea mariana | reverse complement strand
TAACCAAATATGCAATTGCAATAATATATATAAAATATGAATAATTGATAAAATATATGATGATTTACAATTGAGAAGGAGGGCTTGATTATATACCCACACAGGGGTTCCCTTTCACCACTAGACATGTCTTTTGGAGAACATGTCCTTTCATTATTACTAATTACTATTACTAGCTATTTACTAATTAATTATTATGTTTATGAACATTTATTTATATGTATTTATGTTCATAACAGCTTTGTTAGAGTATTGTAATCATAGATTTGTGTCCCATCTAAGGTTGCAGACACTGGAGTCCTGCAACCACCCCTACCTTTACCTTAGTTGAGACTTAATCTACTTCACAGCTATTGCTGAAAGGGCTGGTAGTTAGGGTTTTGTTGGTATGTTGTTGAAGCGTTGAACCCTGGGTCTTCTCCTGTGCCAACAAATGGTTCTATTGTTGGGACCTGAAACTGTGATTACTAGGAACTAAGGAAAATAAAGAAAGCTTTGTGCATATATCTATTTCTTTAGTGCGCAATGTTCTACTTGACTTATGAAGCTCTATGCTAAGAAAGGAGGCCGATCTAAACAAAAAGCGATAATATCTGAAAGCTTTTTGCTCTAATAGAGGTAAGATCAATGAAATTTTTTGATTAAAGAGGTAAGATCTGAAATCTTTGTGCTTTGATAAAGGTAAGATAAGTGAAAATTTTTGTTTCGAATGTATGGATCTAGGTATGTTCGATAAAAAAATTCCTGTTCTGAAAACTAGGGCACAATTAGAAGAAAGAAGATTTGATATGAATAGATCTAATAGAAATAATGAAAGATATTTTATTCCTATGCATAGAAAGAATGTTTGGACTAACAAATGGATGTAGGATCCTAGGAATAATTTTCTATAGGTTAGCTACCATGATTTTAGTGCGCAGTATAAGAAAGGTTGGGGATCATTTAAGAGGAAGAGAGGATTAACCCTTTGTTACAGCTGTAGAAGGTCGGGCCATCTTTCTAAGGATTGCCCTGATAGAATACCTAGTTGTCTTTTTTGTAAATCTATTGACCATGATTTTCTGGATTGCCCTAGAATTATTTATAAGGTTGAAAGAATCAATATGAGACAAGAAAACCCTAAGAAAGGCCAAGAAACTGAGACCATGGTAGAACCCCAGAAAGAATCGGAGATTGTATTACTACAAATGAAAGAAACCTTGAATGACCAGAGAGATATCAACTTATTAGAGATCTTCAAAGATAAAGAGTGAATAGAAACAAGAATAAGAGACTTTGACATAGACTGTGTTCTGGATGAGGAAACACAAGTGAATATTATGACAGAAAGAACTTGGGATATTTTAGGAAAGCTTGCTATAATTCCTTCATTGGGAGGAATAGGATTATTTAGAAGAAAGTCGATAAACCGATGTGGAAGACTTACCCAAACATCTATGAGCACTCATGGCACTTCAACAGAAGAATAATTTGAGGATGTTAAATTTATTGAGAACATTGCCCCATTTGCTATGTTACTAGGAAAAACCACGATTGAGAAAGATCATATCCGAAGAAAAGAAGAAGAGGAATCTCTAGAACAGAAAAAACAAGAACTAAGAGACTTCATGGCTAAGAGAATACCACACTTACTGGAAGAACAAGAAAACCAGTCGAATCTACTGAGGACTAGAAATCTAGATTTCGAAGTTGAAAGAACACAAGCAGATATGAAACACCTATCTGTACAAGAGAGTAGAGAACCTACCTGAGACATAGAAGAAGTATTGGCCTTGAACCCTAAGAAATACCATCAAAATTGTGAGGTTACTATGCCAAGAAGAGATAATAATCAAAATGGGAAGATGAACCCAGTAACACAGATCACGGGGAAGAAGGCTAGAAAGCTCAGCAAGAAGAAAGAAAAGTTGGAGAAATCAAAGGAAGTTACAGAGACGACTTTGCAGAAGGAAGGTATCCAGAATTTGAACTTCATTGAAATATTAGAGAAACTCATATTGTCACTTCGCAATGGCGGAGTGATATGACCATTGGAGGCATTATAACCATTATATTGATTTTCTAGAATGGTTAGAACAATAGTTATGATTAGAATTCTCTCCATCATACCATTGGGACCACGGCGTAAGGGACAAAACTACATTGATGAAGTATTCTTGTCCATTGGAAGGATCTGTTACATCGTTGTCTACTTATCCCATCGACTGTTGTGCCAATCACACTTTCACGAATTGTATCCGAGACAACAAGAGAACTCATTGTTACTATGTTGTGATTATTGAGACCTTTCCATCCTATCTATTGCATTGAGAAATTGTTCATCAACCTGAGATATCCGATCTCGAGCTTGCATGTCAGACGAGCTCAATGCTGTGGAAAAGTCAGTAGATGAAATTTTAATCAATCTAATGGAAAAGAGAGTGATGTAAATAGGATTTCAAGCCTCATCGATGTGAGGAGCGAAATCCTCCCCTTCAATTGCTCATGGATCTAGACCATCTCAAGCAGAAAATGATAAAAGAACCAAGCATCGAGATGACTTGGCAAATGCAAAGTTAATCCCTTCCATTCTACCTGACTACATCCTACCTCTGGTCGGCATGGTGAATCGTGATAGTGTGCCCAGGGAATTTGACTACACCTTGGTCACTGCATACCTCCTGATGGGGATACGCACAGGAAATCCTTAGCCGAATAAGATCATGACACTAAATATCGATGACTTTAACCTAGGGGATTGCAAGAAATTCAGCATGCTCTCTCCTCACATTGATTTGACTAGGACAAGGGGAAGAAGTTGAGGATAATCCCCCAACCATGCACTATGGACCTCACGTAGTCCACCATCCTGAACGTGATGAAAATATCCCATTTTGGAAGGCACCAAGAGGTTACTATGTGTGTTAAGATCCTGCTGTCAAGCTACCATGAAATTTATTTGTGTCTAGACAGATGCATCATCGTCGATTCAACCTCGCTCCATCAGATCACCGGATTGAGCATGCAAGGACCAGACCCGCAAGAATTTTACCCAGGGAAGGCTGCAGACCATGCCCTAGCACAGAATATTAAAGATACATATGACGATGTGGAGAAGGGGAAGTGAGGCTACAAGGTAGCCTCCATCCAGAATGGTATAGTGTGTCCTTCTTTCCAGTTTATTGTTGGTAAGCTGGTCTAGAAGAAAAGACCCACGCAGGTCACTGTGTTTGTTGTTGACCTCACAGGGAAATGCATGGAGGGGCTACAGATGAATTGGGAAAAATACTTAGTGAACCAATTAGACCAAGTTATCCACGAAGCTAAGGATTAGGGCTACAAGTTCTATTTTAGTTGGATGTTTATCCTCATTGTGTTCATAGCTTGGGAGATGTTGGAAGGTGTGACCTTCCCTGAACTAGAGCCATCTGAACCCTTAGCCGCGAAGTTCACTTCACTATGGTATTCAAGCGATATGAGAAAACAATGGAAATCAAACGCGGTGTTCCACACCTACTACCTGCAGTTAAAGAGGGATATTGAGGCTGTCCTCGTATAATGCCGAACAACCTGCACAATTTCAGGCCATTTGTGAAGTTCCATGTCGACAGGAATTTTATCTGCATCATTGAGCAAGGAGACGAACACAAAGAAGTACTACATAGTTATTAAAAAATCATGTAGGAGGACCTAAAAGAAATAACTAAGGAGTGGCCTATAGAACTCCTTATCCCTGTTTACCCTACAGAACTATCTGATCCTGAACTAATCGAAAATCTGGTGATCACTCGTGAAGGGCATGATACACCTGGAACTAGAAGAGGGAAAAAGATAGAACACGTCCATCGGTTGAGAAGTGCATCAGAAGAAACTGTGTCAGAATCACCTGGAGGAGGAGGTGATGATGAAGTAGATAAATAAGAGAATAATGGAAAATAAGATCATAAGAAGCAAGGCGAAGTAACACCGCCATAGAATTCCCCCTGATGATGTAGAGACATCTCACAAAAAAAAGGTTTCTCCCACAAAACCCACATCACAAAAGAAGTCAAAATCTAGTAAGACCAAGCTACAGATTGTGCTCATGCTCGATGACTTTGACTTCATCATAGCATTTGTATCAAATGATTCTGAATATCTTTTACAAAGAAATGAAGCTAAGCAAGAGACCATGTATGAAAAAATTGAAGCAGAACTACGAGGGGTACAACAAGCCCTTCACTCCAGCCGCGCAGTGTCCATTGCGCCCCCTCCATCAGAAGAAACAAAGTTGGGAGATGAAACTACCCAACTCCAAAGACTAGGCAATGCGACTGAATCCCACCTTCGTCATGCACATGAAGAAACATAATAGGCCACAGTGGTCGTGATGCAAACACAAGAGGAAGTAATAGAGCAATGCATGGATGTGCAATAAGAGAAGGCTTCCCTCCAAGCAAAGTTTGAAGAAGAAAAGGCATAGATACAGCAAGAGAAAGAACAACTACTCACGAAACATGTTGGAATAAAAGAAGCAGTCAACAGAACACTTTGCTCTATGATGGGCTTAGAGAAAAAGGAGGAAGACCTAGTGGAGAATCAAGTAGCACAACTTTTTGAAGCCCATCCAACAACTTCAATAGAAAATAGCAAATCTAGAGCTACAAATAGTACCAATTACTCCGCAGGATGTGCGATACCAAAGAGAAGCCACTGCCCAGAGCGCAGTTAAGAGGATCAGAGCATTAGCTTTGGAATGTGAACAACATAGTAGTAGAAGTTTATAGACTTATGAGCGACTTACTGAGGACCCTAAACTAATGACACTGGATTCACAACTCCAAGAGGCAAAGTAGCAAGAAGTGATGGTACAGGCACAGATGAAGCTCTTGTCAGTAGTTGAGAGAATGAAACGATCCCAAGAACAGTGCACTTTTCAACAACATGTCCATACCATACAGAGAAAAGTCATTGAAGTGACTCAGAGGCTCCATCTAGTCCAGGATGCAGCTTGCCAACTGTTCGAAGAGATTGTAGGACGAAGAGCAGAGATGGAACAAGTAGTCACTTTAGTCGAACAACACTTAGAGGGACCTGTGAACGAGGTTCTTCTTCAGGGGTTTGCCGAGTAGGAGGCCCTGTCCTAGTAATAGGTCGAAGCAACTCGAGCCAGGCTCAAGGATGTTGAAGCAGAGCTACCTAGATCAGAGTGACTCAGGACAAGTCACATGTGAGTGTTGGGGGCCTCTTGGCCCTTGACTGAGTTTTGGAGATCCTTGGTCATTTTTGACCTATTTTGGGACTTTGACAGGTTGTCGAAGGCGGAGCGCAATTCAAAGAAGAGATTGCAGGATCTTGGCCCTTTTTTAGGGATTTTTTGGATTAGGGCTTATGTAACAAGTATGGGGATGTTGTTCCATGGGTTTACCCATGTGTAGGCCCATTTTGTAATGTATAAATAGAAATATAGGTGATGTAACTATGTGTGATTCTAGGCACAAGGGTGTGATGCTAGGTGCTAAGGGAAAGTGAAGTCCAATGTGATAAGTGAAAGTGATAGTTGCACATGCTTTGTGCATACTCTGTGAGACTTTTTAGGCTAAGTGCAAGTGAATGTAAGAGATTCTGTAGATTCTTTGTGTTGTAACCTAGATCGGGGAAGGAGGATCTGGTGAGGTGCGCGTAGATCTCCTGTCTTATGTGGAGTAGGACCTTATGGCTCTGTGCATGTAGATGATTGACAGAAGATAATAAATAAGATGGAAAGTTTTTGGACGTAGCCCCAGGCTGGGAGTGAACCACGCATATCCTGTGTTATGGTTTCTTTGTGCATTATGGTTGTTTTATGGTTCATATGATTAATTCTTAGTACAATGATGTATACTTAGATGAAATGATATCTTAGTGCCTAATTATGTGAATGAGATGATATATCTGATCTATGTTGATGTGCTTTGTGCTTGAATGTGTTGAATCTTGTTGAATACTGCGTTGTGCAGTAATTAGGGTTTATTTTCATTGTAGACAAAGGTTAAGTACTAATGAATGACAACTTCTCAGTTCTTTGTTAGAGTATTGTAATCACATATATGTTTCCCAGCTAAGGTTGTAGACGACACAAGGGTAGACTTGGGGTTCAACGCTTCAACAATGCAACAACAAAACCATAACTATTGACCCTTTCAGAAAAACTTGGAAAGTAGATGAAGTCTCACCCAAGGTAGAGGCAGGGGTAGTTGCAGGACTCCAGTTTCTGCAACCTTAGTTGGGACACATATCTGTGATTACAATACTCTAACAAATCATTAGCAATTGTCATTCATTAGTACTTAACCTTCTTTTACAATGCAACTCAGTATTCAACAAGATTCAACACATTCAAGAACTAAGAACATCAACATAGATCACATCTAGCATCTCATTCATACAATTAGGCATTAAGATATCATATTCATCTAAGCATACATCATTGTACTAAGAATTAATCATATGAACGATAAAACAACCATAATGCACAAAGAAACCATAACAAAGGATATACGTGGTTCACCCCCAGCCTGGGGATACGTCCACCAACTCTTCGTATCCTTTATTATTTTATGTAAATCATCTACATGCATAGATCCATAAGGTCCTACTCTGCATAGAACAAGAGATATGTGTGCACCTCGCCAAATCCTCCTTCCCTGATCTAGGTTACAACAAAAATCCTTTACACAATCTCTTACAATCACTTTCACTTAGCCTTGCAAGTCTCACACAATATGCACAAAGCATGTACAACTATCACTTGCACTTAGCACATTTGCCTTCACTTTCCCTTAGAACCTAGCATCACACCCTTGTGCCTAGCATCGGGCCTACTTACATCGCCTAACTTTCTATTTATACATTACAAAATGGGCCTAAACATGGGTAAACCCATGGGCAAACATCCCCATACCCGTTACATAAGCCTTAATTCCAAAAATCCCTAGAAAGGGGCTGAGATCCCATAATATTTTCTTTGACTTGCGCTCCGCCTTTGACAGCCTGTGGAAGCCCCAAAATAGGTCAAACCTAACCAAGCATCTCCAAAACTTGGTCAAGGGCCAACACCACTTTTTCATGGATGGGATGGAACAACAAGTGGTGAGTATAGCCCAAGTTTTATATTAGTAGGATTACAAGTAGAATACATCATGCACCCCTTTACATTTTTAGTTACGATTGCTTTCATTTGAGGCTAGTAACAAAACCTTTGCAAATGAGCCATATTGTTTCCTACCCCAAAATGGCCAGACACAAGAGAAGTGTGATCTCTGGGTATTATGTGGACTCACTTGTAGGAATACATAACTTTCCAATATGGTAGAGTAGTTTTCACTGCAGACAATATTTCTCTACCTTGTTAGTTGTACCCTTTTTGTACTTGATTACCAAACGAAATTGTTGTAGAAAACCCATCCACCTGTAGTGTCGATATTGTTGCAATTTGGTCTATTCTTGAAGATCTGGTAAGGTTTGATGATCTGTATGTATGATTATTTCCTTCACTAACAAGTATTGCTTCCATTTCTTTACGCTCTGGACTAATGCATACAACTCTTTATTGTATGTAGGATAGTTAACAACAACTTGCTTAAAATTTTCAGAGCGGTAACAGATAGGATCATGATATTGCATCAATATTGCACCCATGGCGTACTCGTTGTCATCTGTCTCGATCTCAAAAGGATATTGAATATTCGACAGTTCTAATATTGGTGTGGTACTGATCTTCTCCTTCAAAATATGGAAAGATTTTTTCTTCTTTCCTTCCCACTAAAAAATGTTCTTCACACTTGTTAAGGCATGCTTAGGCCAATTTACAGTTATATCAATATTGAAAGGATCAATTTTTAATTGTCCTCCTCCTACAATATGACCTAAGTACACAAGTGCAGTCTTGCGAAATTCACGTTTAGAAAATTTTACATACAAATTTTCCCTTTGCAAAGTATCCAATATTTACTTTACATGCCTCACATGTTCATCCCAAGTCCTGCTAAAAATAAGAATGTCGTCTAAATATACAATCACATAATCATCTAGAAAATGTTTGAATACATCATTCATCACACGCATGAAAGTTGTTGGAGCATTACAAATCCCAAAAATCATAACTAACCACTCAAACAATCCATGTATCCTTTCCATGGAAGCTTTACATGCATCCTAGTCTACGACCCTAATTTGATGATATCCACTATGTAGATCCAACTTAGTGAAATAAACAACATTTTTCAATTGATCAAGTAGATCATCTATACAAGGAAGAGGGTATCGATTTTGCATCGGGATTTTATTTAAAGGCCGGTAATCGACACAAGTTCTGCATGTGTCATTTTCTTTAGAACCATCACGATTGGAGAACCACAAGGAGATCAAAAGGGTCTGATGACCCCTTGATCGAATAAGCCATGTTGCTACTTCTTGTTGTATGTCATCTCTACAACTGACATCATGTACATGCCCACACTAGGAAGGGGAGAATCCTGCTGAAGATGTATCTCATGTTGGATTTCCCTCTTAGGTGGTAATCCATCTAGTTCCTGAAAAATATCTTCATACTTAGAAACAATATCAATTAATTCATTTTTATGAGATGGATCACACCCTTTGAAAGCATTGAATGTCTTGACATCTTTATCTTTGAATACCATGAGTACATATCACTTATTAGTGTTTATGAGACTTTTAATTTTCCCTACACTGACATGTGTTGTAGTTACCCTCATGTTGTGAGATCTAACAATATATTCCACTCCCCCTTTAGTAAGGTGGTATTAGTTCTCATGAAGAGAGAAGATTTCTTTTCTATCATAAAGATAAGGACTTCCCAATAGTATTCCACATATATCAAGTGGTACAACATCCAAAACCACTTCATCAATCAACTTTGAAGCAATAAAAAATATGATCCTACATTGTTTGGTGACATTAAGTTTTTCTTTATCACATACCCAACCAAGAGGATAAGGCTTCATATGTGGTTTCATTTCAAGAACCATGTTCTTGACAAGTGCTTCAGATATTAAGTTTACTTGGGAACCCAGATCAAATAATGTATCTATCTTAATATGTTTATATGCAAATCTTATATGAAATAACTCATTCCTCTTTCATTCATCAACATGATATTCATCATTGGAAATTGAACTAGCAAGAAGATAATCTTTACCTTGTACTCCAACCACTCTGCTTTCCTTCATTTCCTGAATTAGAACCAAGATCTTGTTGCATTGTAGAAACGATCTTTGTCTTCCCCTTTCCACCGAACTGTTTCGGTTTCTTTTTTGGATGCAGTTTTAAACAATGTTCTTCATCGTCACTGCTCTTCTTGCAATGAGTGCAAGATCATTTTCCTCCTTCTCTCATCAATGTACTGGTCTTCTCGTCCTTCCTTTAAAACTTCTTAAAAATATTTTTTGGGAAATTCTAAGGTTTCTTTGTGGGATCTTCTTGAACACGTTTCCCCATGTTCTCAAGGTGAGTGGCTTGCACACAAACTTTGTCAAGACTAGTGGGGTTAAATAAAAGAAAAGTATGACAAATATAACTGTGAAGTGCGCCAATATACTTCATTAAATTTTCATAAGAATCCAAAGGAATGTTCAATGCAAGATATTTATTCCTAAATTCTTCTGTGAAACTTTGTATAGTTTGACCTTTACTTTTCCTTAAAGTTTTTCATTCCATCATTGCTTTATGTAAATACCCTTATGGATAAAATTGCTTCCTTATCACTGATTTAAATTCCGACCATGAGGAAAGAATATTACCACACTAACTTTTGTCCTAAATCTTTCTCTCCCACCATACGAGAGTGAAGCCTTCCAACCGAAGAAAATCCAATTACACTTTAACTTCCTCTTCATCAATATGTTGGACATGACAATACACTTGAACTTGTCGAATCCAATTATCTAGTTTTTCAAGATTAGAATCTCCACTAAACATAGGTAAAGAAAAATGTACATCAAGATTTACTAATGGTTTCTTAAAAGAGGCTTTATGGATAGAATGATGAGAATGATGAGAATGATGATAATGCTCAAAGGAAGAAGAACTAGAACTCGAAGGTGAATACAAAGGCTTAGGAGGATCTCCTCTAACCCCTTTGTTTACCGAAGCATCATCATATGCATGTGCTTCCTTTTTATTCCCTTTCTTATTGATCCTCTTCTCTTAATATACGTACATTTGTTCGACCATTTCAGACATGCAATAAAATATCATGTGAAAGTTTTTCTCCTGCTCATCACACTTGTTCTCTTATGCCATTTTCTTCCTTCTAGATACACGATCAACTTCAGGATTGAAATCCTTCAGAGTTCCTTAACCCTTCTTATGCTTAGCTCTAGTAAGCATTCACACTCAACAATTCAAGTCAAAGACAACTTCTCTGATACCAACATGATCCGGGATATTTTCATGGTGAGTTATAAAGAATTTCATAAGAATGAGCATAAATTAAAGTCCACCATTAAAGAAGGGAAAAATAAAAAATGAAGAGACATAAGAATGATATATGAACAAAAAAACTTGAGAATGGAGTTCATCCCTAGTGGACTTCGTCTCCAGGTCCTTCTCTCAAATGGGTAGGCTCTTTCATTAACTCAGCAAAATAATTTGGCGAATTACATAAGTATACCTCATTCTGAAATCAAGCGACATAAATAATGCTCAGATCAGAAAACAAACAACACCATTGAATTCGTGGAGTTGAATTAACCCAAATTGATTATCTACATGCTTTGATTTGATTCAGGCACTCCCAGGCCCAAGAAGAATTTTGTCTCAGTTTTGTGCCCTCTCCAACCTGCAATAATGACTGTACTTCCTCAAAAAATTTTCCTTCAGGTCGTGCAATCTGCACCTCCTCCTCCCTAGCTGGGTGGAATGAACATTTTAATATTAAATGTGGGTAGAATGTACCAAGTGCTACCCGTGACATAGAGGTTATGGGTGGATGTATTAAGGCTTGGTCTTAGGCGGAGGTTCCAGGGTTGATACCCACAAACTTCATTTTTGGTGTGTTTTTTATATATATTTTAGCCCCCACTAACTTTAGCGATGTCACTAGAAGGTTTGTCAACTATTTCCAAGGTTGGCGTGGTCCACCAGATTTGGTGGACCCGCCACTTTTTTTTTCAAAATTCATTCACGGGTTATCCTTGGGCGTTTCCTGCTTGCCATGTGGCAGCCCCTGTTTGGGCCATGTGGATGCCTCTCATTGGTCCACGCTTCCCCCTACCAATTCAACACACCTCTTCAGCATACCACATCAGTCATATGGACTGCCACATGGTATGATCCGACTGGTCCACAGATCGGTCTGAAAATCCAATAATTGAGTGACACGT
>JASDQU010376912.1:0-11345 GCA_032191745.1 Picea mariana | reverse complement strand
TTAGATGGTCTGATCAGATTTATTCACTAGTTATAACCTAGGGGCTATCTGACCAATATTAGACAGTGTGATCAGATGCATTCACTAACCTATCAACATTGAAAATTTAAAAGAACTTGTTCATGCTTGAAAGGTATGACCAAGTTGCTATTATTGCATGGGGCCTTTGTTTCAATTATTTTTAGCCCTCTTTTCTTTTTCTTTCTTTTTCCTTTTTTCTTTTCTTTTTCTTTTTTCTTTTCTTTTTCTTTTTTCTTTTTTCTTTTTCTTTTCACTCTTTTTTTTCTCTTTTCTTTTTCTTTTCACTCTTTTTTTCTCTTTTCTTTTTCTTTTCACAAATTATTTGAAGAATTCAATATCATTTGTCAACCAAATCACCAGATATAGATAATATCCAAGTCATCAACTGATTCCCATAATTTATGGGGTGATAACAACAAGAAGCCTCAACACTCAATTATTTTGTTGGTGTGAAGATAGTATCGGTCCATGAAGTCACAAGAGTACTTGATGCTACAAAATCCAAGGTCACTGAGCTAGATACGAACCTGGAAACATTAAGGAAAATATGGCTAGTGAATGCATGAATAAAATCCAAAAATCAAATCAAATCAATGAAGAGGAGTTGGAGAGGCGGCTCAAGAAACAAGAAAATGATATACATGATAAACTCAGTGTAAAAACCTCCCTCACCCAAAAGGCCCATGTGAGTGAGATGGAAAAGATTAAAACCTCTCATGGCTAGAAGGTAACGAAACTCAAAGGAAAGTTGGATGAATTGAGAAATTTTAACGAAAGAGGTGAAAAGGAAATCAGTAAGGTATAGTTAGACAACGATCTCTTGAAAAACGTTGTAGAGGAAAGCCGAAACCAAAGACTTTTGTCGAAATCATAAAAATGGGGGACATTGAGAAGAATGAGGAACTGTGGGACACACAAAAAAGTTTATTTTGTGTGCCTAACAAAACTCTGATTATCAGGTCTGAGCAGAAAAAATTGAATGCACAAGTGAAAGCAATATATGAAAAATATCATAAATCCTTGGAAGCCTACAAAAGAGTCACGTAATGGAAAGACTCGTGGTAGAAATTCCTAGAGACCATGCTGATGTACTCAGATGAATGAAGAATTAGAGATCATCGACTCTTGGATGAAGGAATGGAAAAAATTAGAGATGTCATAAAGACTCAGTAGTAGATCACTACATCAAGAACATAAAAATAGAGATTGAAAGACAGTCTACTCTTACAGTTCTGGACAGATCCCCTAAGGGATATTGATAAGGCTTCATCAACTCGAATTATGGTTGAAGAAGTGGATACCAAAAGAAACCTCATCCTTAAATCCATTGAAGAAATCGACAAAATCAATGTAGAGTTTATAGAGACAACACTAATCCATCCTTCCAGAATAATCACATTGACATAGGATTTCGTGCAACATGTTGAGCAATGCCTAAGGATGGAAGTCATCATTCCCATATGCAAAATAAAGATAGACCTAGAAAGAATGCAACTATAACAAGTGGATTCCATAATCAAAGACTTAAAAATATGTAAGGCATTCATAGATGCAAAATAAAAACCATCTGGACCATCTTGATAACATCATTGTAACCAAAATTTTGTAGAACAATAATTTTTACTATAATTATGCTAATTTCCCAATTAGGAAAGGAAACTGAAGTGTCGCTTCAGGGTCCTGACCATTCAGGAGATAAGGAATGTGAAGATATCTCTTAGTCCTCCTATAAATGAAATGAATGTAAAAGGGAAAGGGATTTTGGTTCTTTTGAAAACGACCCATATTATTACTTTCACATGAATAAAGAACAAGAGACATTTACGAAAATAATGGTGTTAATGTGTATGAATGTAATTACTCAATTTTATGTATGTCTTATTCTACAATTTTTGGATGTTGGTTTATGAATTTCTTATGGATTAACATTCTTTTATTTAAGTCACCATTATTATTTATTTTGAGTACAATAACCTTAGTATTTGATTTATCAAACAATTATGTTGGTTATAACTGGTTACTTTGTCAATATTTAAATATTCCTTGCTATATGAATTTCTTCTATGCAAGTAATACAAATATTCTAATGTACTCATCTTTTATCTTTCTCCATTAGTTAAAAGTATATTAGAATCTACATATTAGGTCTGTAATCACTCATCTTATCTTAGAAATAGTTAGTTAGGATTGTTATTTTTAATTCATCTGAGAACATTGAGTTCTCAGATTCATATTTAGTTAGTATATTAGTTAGATTGGTAACCAGGCCAAAATCTGGTTGGAAACACTATCTCAAGTGAGAGTGCGTCTAATTAGGACCTACAATCAAGAATTTCCCCTCATTTGATTGAACGATCCATTTTGGATCATCAACAGAAATGGTACTAGAAGGAGGGCCACTGAACTGAATGAATGTAAATAAAAAATCTATCCCCTCCCCTTCTATTCTGCAAGCAATCATTTCCTCATCAAGTGATTCTCGACAAACTCACCCTGAGAACACTTTGCTCCCCACGGAGTATGATGTGAACACACCAGCTCAAGTCAGCGCTCACCGCACTTCTCCTAACTCTGAACCTACCTATTCTTATCCACAATATCATGTCCTAATAATATCAGAAATTAACACCATAGTTAGACACTCAATTGAGCGTACCAATTGTGCCTTGACTAGGAAACTTAGTAGACAAACCAAACAACTTCCCCTAGACTACTCTTTTCATGAAAATCAAGAAGGCCTTCACAATACAGATCGTCTCTTCAGCAACCCAGACTCCCATCAAGGAAACCCTTTGTTCGGAACCCCTGAGTATCATGTACCTCACTACACTTCTAATTTTCCCGAGACCTCCAACTTTGACCTTGATTATTATTTGTTAGTCGGTGTAGCAGGAGGTAGACCACCCTCTCCTCTAAAATCACCACCTTGTACTCCAAGATACGAGTCGGAGGAAAACTCCAAAGAAAGATACAAGTCTGAGAGAGAACATGAAGATAACCCACATCAGATTATCATATATCAACCTCCAAACATGGCTGGAGAAAATGTGAAATAGAATCCATCTCCCTACCAGCCCTGGATATTAGCTGACGCAATCACTGTATCAGGGATTCAACATGATATTCCTAGACATCCTGAGACATTCCTACCGAAATTTGACCCTGAGAAAAATGATTCAGCTGAAAATCATGTGAAGAAATTCTTCATAGCTATTATATTATAGAGCATTCGACATGAATACATCATATGCCATATGTTTCCCCTTACATTTTAAGAGAAAGCTTCAAATTGGTATTTCTCTTTATAATAATCCTCCATTACGAATTGGAGAACCTTTGAAACCATATTTCCCAGGAAGTTTGGGGAAAATAAGACACCAACCACCTAGGATCTAGAACTTTTGAGAGTCAAGATGGATTCAAAATTATTGGTTACAATCAATGTTTTCTAACTCTATTAAAAAGAATCCCACGCGACTCTAAATCGATTGAAGATGTAACTATTAAATTCTGCAACTCTAGTTTACCCATGTAAATGGCCATGTATGTAAGAGACTTTGAGAAAGGCACTCTAGAAGAAGCTTCCTAGGAGGCCCTTAAGTTTTAAAAGAATATGATGGGTTAAAATGGTAGTTCTAACTCAGAGCCCTCTAAATACAAAGGTAAGGGTAAATCATATGTGCCCAAACCCAGTGACTCAATGGATATGGAATCTCTTTATAGGATCATTAAAAAGTTATACAATGATATAATAGACTTGAATAAAGGTGGTGTAGAAGGATCCTCTAGCCAGAACAAATTATTTAAGTTCCCCCCCAAGGAAGATAAAAACACTCCACCAACCAACAAAACCACCCCTTCTCAGATGGAAGGAATCAACATGCAAGATATTGTCTAGGCTCTCCAAACCTAGGAAACTCAGAATATGATTGAAGCCGACGAATAAGGAGAAGGAATTCAAGAACAAAAAGAACAACCTTAGGAATCTCAATATCCTAAAGAGAAACAATTCAATTCATTTTGGGATATTTCTTATGGTGAAGATGAAGAAGAAGTTGAAGAGGTACACATGTAACAAAACATGGTTACTACCAAGAGTTCCAGAAAGAAGGCTTCTAATGACACCCCCAATACTATTAATAGAACCTCTCCCAACACAACCATTGTTGAAAAATCATATTCTCCAACCAGCACAACCCCCAATCCCTCCAAGACCACATCTTCCAACCCTAAAATGATGGATCAAAAACCAAAACCTATTTCTTCATCCATATCTCTGGCCAGGCTAGAATATGATTTCTTAGAAGATATGAAGAAAACTAAAGATAAAATTTCCTTGTTTGAGCTTATGAAGATTCCAAAAATTCAAGAAAATTTTATCAAGACTCTACAAGGGAAATCTTCCTCTGACACAAAGGAAATTAACGTTGGAACAAATAAGGGAACAACCTATTGACGGGCGAAATTGACCGTCCATCAACTGGAAGAGTGGAACCGATCTGGGGTTGTCTAATAACCCAAGCCATTTGGGATGAACCACCCTGACGGGTTTAGTGGCTCCGTTAGCCAATCTAAAGGTCCTAAGAAAACAAAAAAAGAAAACTACTCTAAACTAACTAATCTAACTAAAATAACTATTAAAACAAACTAAACTAATCTAACTAAAAAGAAATAAAACAAACTATTTAACTAATCTAACTATTCTATATATATATATATACAATCTACTATCTAATACTATACTAACTCTAACTAATTAAATATCTAACTACTAACTGAAATAAATATTGTTCACAAAATGTACAATAATTACAATTTACAGATTTGAATAAAACCTGGAAAACTCATTTATATTCTGCCCTAAGACAGAGAGAGATATTTTTTGTTGATTTTATAATTTTATGAACAAGAAATAAAACAAAAACTTACTAAACTACACAACTAATATACTAATTCTAACTACAAATCTAAACTACACATATATCTAACTAAACTACTAATATTATACTAACAAATTAACCAAACAAATAAATAACAAACTGACCTGGAAAAACGCTCCAGGTTTGTCATGTATGTGATGATTGTCTTAGCTGATCGGAGGGAGTAAACCCACACCAGATTCTCCACGTGCTTCTCATAAACGATAAGCTGCAGTGCTCTTCAAATTTAATTACAGGACAAAAAAGACATAAAATTACAACAATATTATGATTTATAAATCTTCACAGTTAGATAAACCTGTATGCAAAGATCTATACGAAATGATTCAATTAACGAAAAAGATAAATCTGTGATTCATTAACTAAAACAAAGTAATTGCTGTACTTTTTAAATAATCAAAGAAATCAGATATGGATAACACATTAATTAAATCATATCATACTGTAACAGATTATGATAGCTAAAATAGTATATAATCAACTGCAAACGACATGCATAAACTTGAAACAAAAGATTGATATATTGAAAAGTGAAAGCTGTAGAAAAACATCAACTCTTGTCTTAGTTTGTATTAGAAATACATAGCCTGGTTCTCCCACAAGTGAGGATGCCTCTTATTACAAAAAATAATAAGTATTTAAAAACCTTCCATAGGGTAAAACCTCCCTGTGGAAGTTATCAAAACTGTTTACACAAATCTGGGAAAATATCCCAAGTCTGACTAAACTAGGAACCTAAAATAAAAACTAAATCACACAAATATCTCCTAGACTGTTCAACATGCCCAATGCAATTTGGATGTACCTGAAAAGGGTCAAAATGGACAAGTTAGGAGGATATTTTGTTGATAAAAATGATAAAAAATCTAATTCTATAGACTAGCTATAGAATCTTGCAATTCTGTAGCTGGTCTAAATCAGACACAGAATCAGCATTAAAATCAATTCAAATCATTCAAGAATTAAATTCAAACTATTAACAAGTATCTAATTGCTATTTGAAAGACAAGCGAATCATTCTTGAAATTGTTAAACTAATTTGAAATCAAAACAAGATTAAAATCAAATGACTACAGAGATGCATATACTCTGTTTCGTTTGTTGCCACAAAATCGGGTAAACAAAATCATATCAAACAGTAATGAAATCATTTTCATATCAAAATTGAAATTGATACAGTTAAACAAATCATAGGCAATCGTTTATGCTGCCTCATCCATCAACAGGAAACATGATCGAATCCATATGAAAACAGCAAGATCATTTTCAAAATGACATAACTATATTAACATTAACCAACGATCCATGTCATAGCGAATCAAATCAAAACTGGTGCGTAAATTGTCATAAACGAAATCATAATGAGATCAATCAATTGATAACAAGGTCCATAAGAGTTATCCAATCGTTTGTTATTGCAAATTGGGGTAGACAAAATCATTCATGAAATCATTTCTTGATTTCATTTAAAAACGACTATTACCCGAATTTCCTCATACGAATAACATAAGTCGATCTGAGTTAACAAACTCATTTGAAAATTAAAATTAACAGAGTTGCAATAAAGCCTATTTTTTATATGAATTCGACTCATAAAATCAATCGTACTAACTGAAGATACACAACAATCCAATCAGGACAAGAGAAAATCGAACAGTTGGAGTATAACATAATCATCATGAATCAAAACCGTTCCATGATTCAGGCATAGGTATCTTTTCCACAGGCTTAAATGAGAATATCATTTCCATACGAAACAAAGTCGTTTTTTCCAAATCAGAGTCAACCAGAGTTGTATTCTTGATTTAGAAGATTACATCACATAGCATATTATAACAATCAAACTCACGAAATCATTTCAAAAATTAGATCATCAAAACTCAATCAGGGTCGATGTGATCCAATTACAACGAAATCATACCAAATCAACATGATCGTACTCTAATTTTAACATGAAAACTTCCTGTTCAGATTAGATACCAACCAAATCCAAGCGAAAGAAAACCACTGATTTTGTTAACTCACACCAAGAATGAAATGAATCAAAACAAATGAAAATCAATCAATTACTAAACTGGGCACGGCCAAATCATTTAACCAAATCATAACCTCATTTAATTTTAGCAAAATGAAAAACGATGTACAGGATGAAGAATATAATTGTTTTCGATATGGCTATAACAGAGTCATTTCAAACGATAGACAGAGCTATTTGAAAACCAAATTCAAATCATTATATTAATCTAGCAATTCACAAAACGAAATTGATATCAAAATTCATACCTGGATGACGAGCAAACAGCTTGATCATGACATTTTGGAATTGACAACGGCTGTAGCCCATTCAACATTCCTAAATATGATGGAACCAGTGGTTCTCTGCTTCCTATCAACAACTCAAAGCTTGTCCCTTTGGCTTGTCAATACTGCAACTTGGTTTTCCAATGATTCAATTTTTGATTGAAGTAAGGGAATGTCCATATAGTATCGTTCCAACCAGACATTACACTGGTCGCATGACGACTGTCCGAGCTTCGAAAATGAAGGTGAGGGTTTGGTTACATTGCCGAGGGTTTCGTTAGGTAGCTTGATCCCAGGGTAACTAGGATCATTCCTTAGGCAAGGGGGTAGATTAGAGACAAATTCGTAGGGTGGCTCGGAGCACAAACCTTGAGAGTAAGGATATTCACTAGCCAAGAAGCGTTCTATGTCCGAGTCAGAATCTTCATTGAGGACTATGGGCTTCTGCTCAACACTAGGTTTAGGTTTATTTCTATCCATTCTCGAGATAAGACGAGCATTCTTTTTACCTTTGGTGTTAACAGTAGGGTTTCCCTTGACCTTTTTTCTCATAGGCTTTTTTATAGCCTCAACCTTCTCAGTTAAGACGTCGGGTAAGTCAATATCAGGGTCGACTGAGGGTTCAGGAGAGGGAAGTAGGACATGGAAGGGCATGGGTGGCTCGACCTTGGTTTCACTAACCACAGGCTTGTCAAATTGGACGGGCTCTGCATCAACAAAACCATTATGAGAGATAAAATCTTTCCAGCTATCACCGTGGAGATTCAAATGATGAACAACGATAAGTCTCATTAGGCCATGGTGGAACAAGCTACTATCATCCTTCTCTCTTTTAAACCTTTTAGCCATTTTATAAAGGCTACGCTGGAAGTAAAAAGGAATATTTAATGGATACCCCATAAAATTCATTAACAGTCAAAGGTGATAAAGAAAAACGAGTCTGTATCGACCCTCATAGGTCACAAATTGTTTAAACACCATTAAAGTATCATGCCATCTTGGTTTAAGCGTGGAAATGGGCATACCTCTGTCACAAGAGGTGACCTTTCATGAGACGAATAGTAGTGGCCATGGCACCTCTTCCACTTTAGAGTTTTTGAACCATCATTGGCCCGTGGCTGCTAACTCGGTGGCAGAGCTAATAAATTCTTCATTGATTTCCAGCTGAATGTCACCTACCTTGACCCTACAGCTATCGAAAGTCAAGGTGAACTGTTGTGCAACACATAGATTAAAACCCTCAAAACGTTGTACAAAGGTGAGCCAACCGCTATCCTCTAAGTCTTTCCGGGCATTGTCGAACAATAGCAAGGCTTGGATACTGTTCGGATCAATTCACACCACTGGTGCCATAAGGAAGAGCACATGATAAACGAGCCAGGGTTTGAATGCATCATACACAGGAACAAAATGCCCAAAGGCTTACCCGAGCTAATAGAGGTGAAACAGGGATAGGAGAAACATTAATGACATCATGCGAAGGTGGTGGAACTATTCACTGGCCATGCAGAATAGTCATTACCAATGTACAACCGCCGGTGCTTTCAACTATACAAATTACAACGCACATGCGTTATAACTATGCCATTGCAATGAATCAATTGAAACCTTTGGTAAGTGGATAAACCATCTGCACAATCAAACATTCTGCCATAGATTTAAAACCAACATACAAATCGAAAATACTACCAATTTTTTGACTATGTGACATACGTTGTATAGAACAATTGATACCAAGAGTTTAAACCATAATACCAATGTTTTTCCATATAATGAATCAACCAATAAATCCGATTGCCAATGTATCACAAACTCAATCAGTCATAAAACAAAATTACATGGTCAATCAAAGAATGTCAAATGAGTGTAGATCAAAAGGGTTTTTGCCAACTGTATAATGATAAGTAAAATGTAAGTGCAATATGCATATTGATAAGAAGGATAACGACAATTCAATAATGATTCTAATGTGACCTCGAAAGACCAATGTTTTCACGCTTACAGTTGTGAAAACAAAACAAAGGTAAGTATGCAAATGGTGCAAAGAATAAAAGTGTCGTTTATTTGAGAATTGCGACGAAAAATTAATGTTTGCAAAACATCAGTATAGGCAGCTTATAAGACAGTGAAAAAATGTGAATTGGCTGCCAACAATGGCGACACACTGGTAGAAGCAATTATCTCTACCAAAAGGAACAAATTCAGATTAGGAGAGCACAGATAATTCCAACTCAAAAGCAACAACCAGAAAATCGTATAAACATCATCATTAACCGACTATTCCAGCAGTGTTTTAAAAGATGAAAATAGATAACAGTCCTAAGACCAGCGAGTCACGATATTAAAGATAAAATCTCCAATACTATTGACAGAGCCACTGCTGCCAGCAGGCGTCCATAGCCTCGACAGGGTTGCCATTTAACCCACTCTGACATCTGTATCCTGCCAAGAAGTTCTAGATCAGAATAAAGGACATTAAAGAGGTTTCTTATTTGCAAATTTTCATATACCTGACATTGCTTCACTGCCAGCGGGCCTGTTCAGTACCCCAACGAAGTTGTCTTGTCATTATGCATGCATTTACCCGCTGCCAGCAGACCTATTCAGTATCCCGGCGGGTTTACAAGCATTTCCCACAACTCTATTAATAATTTATTTTGTTTTTCTTTTCTTCAAAGATATATACTTGAGAGGGGTGACGCTGAAAATCATGATATTTTAACATATTTTTTCAGACCTCATCAGAATTTTTTAGAACTGTCCTTTGTTAAGATCCAGAGATGTTTTATATACAAAAACAACTTCCTAAGGTAGGGAGACATCTTCTGAGTCATTCCCTTAAGGAATAGGGACAACGTAAAAAGATAATAGATGATCATGACAAGCTTTACTCAGAGATTGAAATCAATCAACTTCTTTCAAACAACAAACTTTTTTCAAACACAGATATAAATTTCAGAAATATACAATTGATGTTTATACAGTTTTCTTAGCAGTTATTTTAGTGAAGGAATTTTATGTTTTCTTTGTCTAAATAGCTCATTATACAGGTATGTGTATTGCAAAAAACACAAGCTGATAAGTTCAAAGGAAAAATGAAAAACACGAAAAGCAAACAAAAAAGAAAACAGAAGCAAAATATGTACATATTATACAAGGGTCATTATCAAGCAAAGTATCTTTTCAAGGATTGGCCATTCACCGGGTAGGCGTCAGGCTGCCCCTCAAGATTCTGTAATGAAAAAGAACTGGTACCCAACTTTTCAGCAATTAAAAACGGTCCAAGCCATACGTTTTGAAATTTAGTGTGTTCTCCCTTTCCCTCATGCGGTTTGTCCCATTTTAAGACGAGATCACCTACTTCAAAATTCCTATCAGAAGCAGAGTTAGAATCGAACCAGATTTTAACCAATATTTGACGCTGATCTAACTTATGTTTAGCTTGGGCTCTCACCTCTTCTAGCTTCATCAAAGCATTAATTCGGTTTTCTAAAGGGGTACAATCTTCTTCTTGAATTTTCTGCGACAACTGAAGTGAAGGAAGAAGAATGTGAGGTGGCAGAAATGCTTCTCTGCCATAAACGAGAAAAAAGGGGGAGTTACCTACAACAGCTTTTGGTGTAACCCTGTCATCCCAAAGCGCATTTAACAGTGCATTATGCCAATTTTTGTGATTTTCAACCACCGTTCTCTTGATAATTTTAATCAAGTTCTTGTTTGTTGATTCTGCCAATCCGTTGCCCTGGGGGTAATAACTAGCATAATACTTTAACTTAATTCCTTTTTCCAAAGCGAACTCTCTCATCTCAAGAGAAGAAAATTAAGAAGCATTATCGAATACTAAATAGTCAGGGATACCAAAATGAGTGATAATATTCGAATTTAGAAAGGAAATTACCTGACTGGTGTTGACAGTTCTTAACGTGGCAGCTTCAGACCATTGGGTAAAGTAATTCGTGGATGTCACAATAAATTCATGCTGTTGTGAGGAAGGGGGGTTGATTGGACCTATGATATCAAGGCCCCACTGCTGAAAAGGAGAATCTACTGAAACGGGCTGCAAAGAAAAGGCTGGTTTTTGTA
>JASDQU010376908.1:0-11345 GCA_032191745.1 Picea mariana | reverse complement strand
CACCATTGCCAACGTTCTTGATCTAGATGGAGAACACCATACCAGAGTTTGGCCAATTCATCTGTAATTCCATATAAAGAGAAATAATGTTCCATTTGGGTTACCTAACTAGTGGAGTCCGAGCCATCAAATTTCGTCACATCCACCCATGGAAGGCGTAAGTCACGTTGAAAGTGATGGTGCTGAAAGGTACGGGAATGGGAGGAATGTTCACCTTCAGTCTTTGGAGGTGCATCAAAGAAAGGGTCATCCATAGGGATCTTCAGTTTGGTCAAGAGTGATACAAAGATAGATTCAAGCTGGGTGTTCATTTATTGTTTGACATCCTCCATTGAGGACTACATGGTTGTATTTATGGTTGTATCGATGGAGGCAACATTGGCACTGAGTTGTTTTACTTCTTTTTGGGTCTCGAGGAGACCAGATTGCAAGGTGTTGAAATGAGCTTCCAGGTCTTGGCGACAGGTATGGTCCATGAGGATGGGTGAACTGAAAAGGGGCGGGCGGGGTTAAATATTTTTTTCGTAAAATGATATGGATGAATTTGATAAGGGCGAAGAGATGAATCCAATGGAATAGGTCTCAAATAATGGTGAAAAAAATTCCGGATTTTTTTTTTTTTTTACACCTGCGAAATTATACTCTAATCTGAAGAATACTGCAATGATGAAATCCCCAAATGCTTAACCATTAAGAAAAGTGGAGTGATTTGACAACCCGAACGCAGTTGCGCAGCAACAGATCTTGTCGGTTTTAATTTGTTTATGTTTCTATCCCCCAAGGGTTAGGTATTCAAAGGTTCTACAGACAAGGGTTTGCCCTGTGTTATAGCTCTCTAATATACGTATGGGATCCAACAATAGTACTCGACCCAATATCTCAGGGCACTAACTAAGGAGGATAGACCGTACCTTTATCCGTACTGCTCGACTACCCAAGTACTAGAGAGTATCTTCCCGAGTGTTGTCCTCGATGGCACTATAGCAGTCAAGTGGTTGATCGGTTTATCTAAAGAGGGCTTAAGGAAATCTAGGTCGATTCGTACACAACTGTTGTCTGATGCGCTACCACTCGAAGGGGTACCAACAGGGGTTACAAGGGTGGCCAACAAATGTGCGCTTAAGAACCACTTGTATTTCCTGTGTTTATGAATCCCTCAACCATGGGTTTATGTGCGTAATGACAGATCTCTATGGCTTAAAGACTCTAGAATACGTCTCTACCCTTAAAAAAAATTCCCACAATTTCTACCAAGGAAACTGCTCTGATACCACTTGTAATATACCAAATATAAAAAGTATGCAGAACAGAAATAAAATGCTAGAAATGGCAGAATAACAGTAATATAACTAGCATAATCTCCACAATAAAACATAAATCATATAAGAATAACAACAAAAATAACACTTTGATTTAGAAAGCAATGTTCATGAGCCTCTTCAAGGGGGCAACCTCCAGTCGAGCAGTGCTTTGTTACAATAATCTCCAAGCTAGGGTTTTCATACCCTCGACCCTTATTTATACTAAATATGTCTACCAAGAGAACCATCTAGAGGAAGATCCTTCTAGAAGCGAAAGATTCTATTAGGTCTTCTTACATCTACCTTATTCTATTTTATTGAAAGGCCTCATTAATATTGACCTTTATTACATCTGAATATATTCCTCTACCTGTGTGCGGGTTAGGACCCTAACAATGTATCCTAGAAATTCTCTCATGTAAATATATACAGTGTTATTTTCCTTCTATGCGATATTCAATGGAATAAAATGAGCATCTTCAGTTAGCTTATCCACCACCACCATGATGGAATTGTGTTGCTTTAATATTCTAGCCATCTTGGTGATCAAATCAATTGTCACAAGTTCCCATTGCCACTCAGGAATGAGAAAATACTGAAGAAATACAATTGTATGTGTATGTTCATCCTTAAACTTATGAAATTATAGACATTTGGAAATATAACCAGCCACCACTTTCTTCAGACTTGGACAAAGATATTGGTTCTTTACACCTGTAATTGTCCTCTAGTATCATAGGTGCCCAACATAAGGCACACTGTGCATTTCTCTCAACGCCATATTTTTTGGCTATTGAGATTTAGGAACATATATTCTTCCCTTATACATAAGGATTCCATCCTCTCTCAACTCACAATATTTAATTTTTTGTTGAAAATTACCTCATTATAAATTTTCTTTTTTCTTCATATAATGTTGATATGATTTTGTAGCTTCCAAAATTATATATTTTAAATAATATTTTCACATGATAATGGTTGTATCATGCATATCATGCACTCCCATGTTGATTTCATTATCCACCTTGCTCTATTTTCCTTCAATATGCTTTATATCAAAATCATACTCATTGAGGAATTATAGACATCTAATTTGCATGGTATTCAAGTTGGTTGTCCAAACAAATATTTCAGAGGACAATGGTTTGTCCTCGGCTCAAATATTTTTCCCATGAGATAATGCCTCCACATTTTCAAGGCATGAACTATGGATTCCAATTCTAAATCACGAGTGGCATAGTGTATCTCATTCTCTTTCAACTTCCTTGACTCATAGAAAATAACATGCCCATTTCAGGAAACAACTCCACCAAACCATTCCTTACATGCATTAGTGCACACAATAAAGTCTTCATTTGGATAAACAATCTTCAAGATAGGTGCACTTGTCAATAAATTCTTCAATTGTTGAAAACTTGCTTCCAACTCAAAGGTCCATTCAAATTCCACACCTTTCTTTTTTAAATAAGTGACTAGATGTGTAATTATTGTAAATCCTTCAATAAATATTTTTTCATAACCTAAAACTCCCATGAGTGATCTCACCTCTAAGACAGTCCTTGGTACTCTCCATCCTTCAATGACCTTTATCTTCTCAGGATCAATTGTTATCCCTTCCTCTGAAATAATATGGCCTAAGTAATGTATTTTCTTATGATAGAATAAACACTTGATCAACTTTGCATACAATTTATGCTCCTTTAATACTTTTATCACCATCCTCAACTGCTACTTATGCTCTTATTTAGAGTTAGAGTAGATAAGTATGTCTTCCGAGAAGACAATGAAAAACCTATCTAAGTAATTTATAAAGAATTCCATTCATTAAGGACATGAAGACAATTAGTGCATTTGACAACTGAAATGGCACAAATGTAAGCTCATAATGGCCATACCTTGTTCTAAATGTTGTATTTCTGATATCTTCATGTTTAATTCTCACCTAATGGTATCCTGACTTGAGGTCAATCTTGGAAAATTTCTTTGCATCTTTTAGCTAATAAAAAGTATCATCTATCCTTGGCAAAGGATATTTGTTATTCACAATCATCTTATTCAAATTTCTGAAATCAATACATAATTTTAAAGTTCCATCTTTATTCTTGACTAATAGTACTAGGACACCCGACGGTGACACACTTGGGAATATATACCCATTCTTCAAAATATCTTCAATCTACATTTACAACTCCTTCAACTCTGGTGTACTCATCCTATAAGGAGTATTGGACATTAGGGCTACTCTAGGCATCAAATTAATGGATAATCCAATATCCCTCTTTGGTGTCAACCCCAATATCTCTTTAAATACATCCTCAAATTATTTTAGGACATCATAGTCTTCAATAGTCGACATGTTATCCTTAACTACCTCTTCCATATGAGCTACAAATATTTTGAATCCTTTCTTGAAGCTTCATTTTAGTTTCAAGGTTGAAATTTATCTGATTAATACTACCCTTGGTATACCATGAACTGTTCTCAATTTCCCTTCCTCATCCAAACAAGTGGATTCCTTGTTATAAAAATATGGGAAAACATGATTCTTATCCAACTAATCCATACCAATTAGGAAATCATATCAACCCAAATGTATGATATTCAAATCTTCCTTTGTGCTTAGTCCATTCATCTATATTGGACAATCCTTAACCAACTCACTGGTTCTTCTTTTATCTCTGGTAGCTAACTGAACTAGCCAATATTTCTCATGCTTGCTTCTTCGAAAATGAAATATTTGCACCAACTCAGGATCTATATAACTATGATTATCTTGTGAATCAATTAAAATAGTTATAGGTTGATCATTGATATTGTCTTCCACTTCAATCACATGAGATTGAAATTCACAATGTACAAAAGGATTTGTGATTTGAAATCCACACATGGGTGATCAAATCACATTTATGGGTGCACACATGGATTCTTCTATCCAAGAAATTTACAATGAATATCTTCATCCTATATTATGAGTCTTTAGAATCATGTTATAGTGCTCTGAATAAATTACTCATTTACCACTTTTTTTGTACACTTCTCTTACATGTGCAGTTTATCCCAGACACCAACTTATGTCACTTGTAGAAGTAAATATGTCATGAAAAAATGGAATATTTTGAAGGAGTCATAGATAATAATTATGACAAGGAATTCATAACAACCCTCATATTATCAATCTAATGCTTCAATCAAAAACTACAACAATATGGAAATTACAACTTTGCCCTTTTTGCACTTTCTCCTAGTTTAACAATTTAGCCTGGTTCAAGCATCCCCACACCAACAACTTTGGGATATTTGATATAATATCAATTGGGTTTATTCATTCTTTCATTTTGAGAAATCAGTCCAAATTGTTTCACCTTCATTCAATTGCTATACTACTGGTTACTTCCTGCTGAAGTTTTGACGATTTTCCCTTTTTTACCTTATATGATACAAGCATCTTATTTTTCTTATTGCACACTTTTAGGTACCTAGATTCCCAATATGGATCCATGGCTATCTTCTATGGTTCATGATATTTCCATATACTGCTAATGTATGTCAATCTGACTTCTGAGCAAGACATTATGCCTTTTGGGGGTAGATTGGTACTAAAAATATACCATGCATTGTTTCCACTGTAACTTTATCATATGAGATATATTTTATTATCTTGATAGCTCATTCGAGATATCTACTAGAGCTATTTTATTTGAGCTGCAAAGACACATTTTACCTCTATTCTTCTGGTTTTTTATTTTCTAAACACGTTGTTTATGCCTTCAAAAATTTCGTACAAGATTATGACCTACAAAACACTATAAATTTATGAGAAATTTGATTAATTTCCACTGACCTAGCCATGGATGTGGCATGTTGAGACAACATGGAACCATGAGGTGATGCCATGTCATCCCCTTGGCCACTATGTCAATTCCTCATCTGCTTGCAAGACCTTCTTCCCTCTTTGTTTCTTATTCCTTCTTTTATTTATTTTACTTTACCTTTATCCTTCAAGCCCCACCATACCTCACTATCCACTTTGTAACTTTTCTAACCACGGATGGGACATGGTTCTGCCTCCTTTGCTAGGTCTCCACATGGAACCCTTTCATTGGTCATGGGGATGGGTGAGTCCCATCCTGTACCATTTTTTTTGGGTCCATGCAACTTTCCTATCCCTTCGATCAAACGACCAAGATATAAGGAAGATCAATGGTCCATAATTATTTTAGGGGTTTAAATTGCAAGGGTTTTATCATTGTATTGTCCTCTGATACCACCACACCACCGAGATGAAACATGGTATCTCCAAAACTATTTTGGAGGATTTTGATATTTCACAAAACCAATTGCAAGGACCCTGAAACCACCATACCTTCGAGGTGACACATTGAAACTCCTCAGACATTTCCAAGGATTCTCGTATTTCCACAAAACCACTTTTACACTATCGATACCACTTATGGTATCGGGCCACCACTCCATCAGTCACTTGCCTCTTTAGCATTTCATCGTGCCACCAATATTCCACCTTTTACTTTCCACTGTCGAATTTCACATGATCTCCATGTGGTATCCATGTCACACTAACATCATAGTACATAAAATTATCCAAATTTTCTGAAATTTCAAATTTTTCCAATTTTTCTAAAAACACATAATTTTTAAATTTCTTCATGAACCACCATGAAAATTTGCAATTAAGCTTGTTGTGGCCAATTCTAGTTTTGAAAATAACCAATTGACTCCATCTACGATTAATTCACGCTTTTGGGTATGAATTCCACTCAAATTTTCTCATGATTTTTTCCCAATTTCACGGGAGTAATTTCGACAATCATGTTGTAGACATCCTGTGAGATTTAATTTTTGCAAATTTATCTTTTTCATGTTAACAAATGGCCCATGTAGTCTCAGTATTGAAACCATGGATCTAATACCACAATGTATCATCCCCATCCTCCAAGTTGAGCCACACCACACAAAAACCCAACTTTTGTCACCACTGAATATTCAGATTTATTTAAATTCTTCCCATTATGAATCTTGTAACATTTAATTATTACCATGCCATACATATGAAACCAATATGAAATTCTACAACATGCAATTCATGGAAAAATAATTATAATTAAATCATAACAAAATCAACATAATTAATCACATCTAAATCATTAAAACACACACAAAAGAAACTTATATGTTAATTAAATCACCAAATGATTATAGAACTTGGACATTCCTCCTAGCCATAGACTATGTTGTTCATGCACTTTTAGCAACAGGTCACCTTCGATCTGGGGCTATGAGTCCACCACGACAAAGCTACCTAAGACAAATTAAGGTCTAACAAATAACACAATAAAATTCAAGCCCAAGTGCCAACTCCAACAATAGTTCCTAGCTCACAACCTCTCATTCCCCACAACTTGTCCCACACAAGGAAGTGTACCACTTCTATTATCAACATTCCTTCAGTTGCCCCTCTTCCTTTCCAAGGCTTCAACAACAAGCCATCTAGGATGTCTCAAAGCTTTGTAGCACTTGGAACACATGGTTTCTCTAAGAATTACTGCACCCACTTGGCCAACACATAGGAAAAACTATTCACAACAATTCTTTGCCCCAAAGAGAATGCTCCATAGTACTGGAAACCTCTTTCTTCATCCTAATCCACCAAGTATTTACTAGGTAACAATCAATTCCAACCCTTCCACTCTCGAGGAGTAGGCACAAATGATAGAATGATTTGAAAAAATAATGAGAATTACACTAATTCCCAACAATATATATTCATGTGTCTAAATTGACACTTGGAACTCAAAGAACCACCTTTTGCTCCACTTGGTGATTCATTTCTCCAACTTAGGAACTTAGGCTAAAACATAATATATGGTTTTTTGACTTAGGAATAATACTATTTTATTCATTGGCTTAAGAACCCTTGAAGTAACCCTTTTTCTTAATCCCTTAGCCCCCTTTCCCTCTCATGTAGTCCTATCCTCCCATACTCTTTTTGTCTGATTTGGTCTGCAACATCGATGTATTTTATTAATATCATCGTTTGTGATTACATATTACATTTGTTAGGCTCGTTGGCCTTTCATCTCATGGGCTCCCTCGCCTAAATCATACATACATTTTGGCCTAAAGACATATAGAAAAGGGAACTTTGGCCCAAAACATCTTGTCTCACGAGCCTATAAAGCATATGCACATTTGGAATTGGGGTTCAATGTAGAGGTATTACATGCAAAAGATTTTGTATGGTCTTAAATAGACATTGAGGGCTTGTTATGAGAAAATTCATAATCATTTACTGCACAATGGTTTCAAGCCAAATCTGCATTTCAAATTCTTTGATGATGATTTTCTCATTTTATTTATTTATGTGAATGATCTAATCCTAGTGGGAAATGAGCTTTCCTTAATTTGGGAATTGAATAATGATCTTAAGTAGAGCTTTGAGATGACAGAATTGGTTTTATTGCATTATTTTCTTTGTCTTCAAGTGTGGCACATGGCTGATGGGATCTTCCTTCCACAATATAAGTGTGATTTGGATTTTCTAGCATGGTTCCATATGAGTGATTGTAAGCATTCACCAACCCCATTTCATTCCAGAGTAAAATTAATTGTCAATTGTGACAATCCTCTTGTTGAAGCAACACTTTATCTCCAACTTGTTAGGAGTTTGATCCATCTAACACATACTAGGATTGATCTCTCCTTTACTATTAGCATGGTCTCCATGTTTATGCAAAAGCCTCCTGACAACCATTGGTCAAGAGTTAAGAGGATTCTCAGATATCTTCATGGAACTTTACATTATGGTGTTTTCTTTTCAAGAAATCCTTTTGTTTCACTTCTTGGTTACACCAATTATGATTGGGTAGGAGATACTATTCACGATAGATCTATTGTTGGATATGTCATTCAACTTGGTTTAGGGCCCATTTCATGGTCAGGTAAGAAGTTGAGAACATTTTCTCTTTCTTCTTGTGAAGTAGAGTATAGGGAAATTGAAGAAGCAACTAAAGGGGCATTGTGGCTGAGGCATGTTCTTACTGATCTTTGACTAGTTTGTAATGGTCCTACTGAGCTAAGATGTGATAATTAGAGTGTTATTCAACTTTCTTAAAATCTAGTCTATCAATCCAAGACCAAACACATTTATCTTTATACTCATTACATTTGAGATCTGGTAGTTGATGGTTTTATTCATTTAGAGTATTTTCGTATTGAATAAAAAGTTGTTGATATCTTCACCAGATCCATGACATAAGCAAAGTTTTTACAAATTTTTAACTTACTCGGGATGTTTAAAGTTGTCATCAAGGGAGAATGTTAGTTAATGACATCTTCCTCCAACTTTGATTTTATCCCTCTAATTATCATTAAGGGGAACTGTTAGAATGTGTTAATGAAATCCCACTGGTCTTTTCTAAAGCTATTCTTCAATGACTCGTTATCTTGTGAAAAGTACTTATCCCACATGCATCATGGGATTTGTTTTCCTTTCACCCTCTCATGTATGAAGTTAAAAGGAGGTGAATGAGAGAATATTATGATATTGTAGTGAATATATGTTATAAGATTCTAGAATCTAACATGCATACCCTAATAATTTTCATCATTAGGTCTATGATCCTAGATTGATCACAACATGAGATACATATTATCTTGGATACCCTAAGACCCATACAACTACTAGTATTTATAGTAAGCTCCCTTACATACCAGCAACAAGTTATCAATATTAAGTTTTTATCTACACAAGATGGATGGTGTAATTACATAAGAATATCTAAAATTATATTAATAAAGACCATGCACTTAAAATATTATAAACATTTTTTCACTTTAAAAAAATTCAATAACACTCACATTTTCACTTTTAAAGTTTCATTTCAAATAAAAAGAGAATCCAAATCCAACTACTTTATAAACATGTATATTGATTAATATTATTCAAACATATACAAATCACTAGAAAAAGGCCTTCAAATTTTCACTTCAAATAAAAAGCTTATTCCAACCCAACTATTTTATAAAGGTGTTTTGATTTATTAATCAAACATATTTTAGTTTCAGTCAATCATACTCAAACAAAAGCTTTGACTTGTAGAAATCCAAAATTTAGGGGATCACACCTGCAAATAAAAAGCTTATTCAAATCCACCTACTTTATAAACATGTATTGATTAGTATTATTTAAACATATACCAATCACTATTAGATCGACTTAAGAAAAAATGCTTTTAAATTTTAACTTTAACTAAAAAAAGTTTAGAGATCAACTTCAAGAAAAAAATGCTTTTAAATTTTAACTTCAACTAAAAAAGTTTATTCGAACCCAATAAAGGGGTTTTGATTTATTAATCAAACGTAATTTTAGTTTCAAACAATCATATTCAAATATAAACTTAACATATTTTTAGTTTCAATCAATCATATTCAAATATAAGTTTTATATATTCTATGTGTAAAAATCTAAAATTTAAAGGATTATATTTATAATTAAATCAAAAGTATTTATCTATATGATGAAAGTCATTATAACATACTTATTATAAATTTAACATCCCATTTCATTTATGAGAATTAACTTCTTTAATGATTATTAAAAATAAAACTTAAGTATAATATTTACCAAATCTAATTTATAATATTTAGCATGTAACTTTATAAGTGCTAAAGTTAATGTAACCATATTTAACGATATAGAAACATGTCATGCACATCCAAGCGGGTTCAAGCACATCCATTGGTGGTATGGCAACAAGGATATTCATATTATTAATGGAATAGAATCCTAATGGTGATAGCAACCATTTTGGACTAGATTCAGATGTCAAATGCTAGTAAATACAGCTGAAATTCGACAAAGATTTTGGTAGAGTTATACTATATTAATGCCGACGGCAGCTTTGGATTGATCAAAGCGGCCATATAGACAATAAAAAAACGATATAGTATAATAAAAAAATAAAACTTGAGTATAATATTTACCAAAATAAAACGATATAGAAACATGTCAAGCACATCCAAGCGGGTTCAAGCACATCCATTGGTGGTATGGCAACAAGGATATTCATATTATTAATGGAAGAGAATCCGAATGGTGAGAGCACCCATTTTCGACTAGATTCATATTAATATTACCAGTTGCTGGCGATTGCGTGTGCCGGACACAAACGCTTTAAATAATATCCTCTTAAATAATATTACCAGTTGCTGGCGATTGCGTGTGCCGGACACAAACGCTTTAAACGCACTTAAACAATATATACGTGCGCTCTCCACTTACTGAGTTTGTGTTTCGCTTTCGGCAGCCTGGAGATTAATATACATTTAATAGTGGCAGTTTCGTCATACTGGATATAAATATACATTTAATAGTAGCAGTTGCTGCCGGTTGCGCGTGCCGGACACAAGCGCTTTGGATATAACTATACATTTAATAGTAGCAGTTGCTGCCGGTTTTTTTTTAATTACATTCTTTTGCATGGGCCAAGATATGCGTCATATTCTCTCCCTTATTCTTCTGCGCAGTTTGCATGTCGTTATTCAGCAAGTTGCAGAAATACTGTTAGTTTGCCATTTAAATTGGTATTCTCCCTTTTGCTATTCCAGTTCGTTGCAATGATTTATAGTTTGTAAAGGTTATTCCCATTGTGATTAAGCAAACTCGAGCATAAGTTATTGCTTATCTGAATTATCTCTCCCCTTGCTAAAGAAAAGATTTTGAATAGAACTTTACCTATGGGGAACCGGCTCAAATGGGTTTCTATTGTAAGCCTGACATTCCTTGTTAGCGTGCGATTTCTCAACCTGGCAATCTGGCCTGGCCGTTGTAATTGCTTCATGAAAATTCCTATAAGACGTAAGGCGTTTCCATCTCTTTCATGGATTAGAGCAGATCAATGCTAACCCTGGATCTTTATATAAATTAAGGCTTCAGATGAATCTATGTTAATTATGTTTTGAATATGTTTTGTTCGACGTCCAAATTATTTTCCATTTTATTTTATTCGTGTCACCAGAGTATATATA
>JASDQU010376905.1:0-11345 GCA_032191745.1 Picea mariana | reverse complement strand
CCCCAAGTAGGGACATTTCAAATTCATTATGCATATCCTTGGAAAAATTATGTCTTAATCTATCATAATCACTTCCAAAGATGATGTCATCAACATACACTTCAATAATAATCATACTGCCTTGATCCACTTTTATGTAGAGGTTACTATATGCATTTCTCCTTCTGAATCCTTGTTTTCATAAGTACATATCCAATATTGAGTACCAAGCTCTCAGAGCTTTCTTAAGTCCATATAGAGATTTCTTCAATATGCAAACATAGTCTTCCTTTTTTGATAGTAGAAACCCTTTCGGTTGTTCTATGTAGACTTCTTATTCTAATTCTCCATTTAGAAAAGTTGATTTTACATCCATATGATACACTTTGATAATTTTGGAGCATGCGTAAGCCAAGAACATTCTGATTGCTTCCATTCTGGCCACGGGAGCAAAGGTATCTTCAAAATCTATTCCTTCAACTTGAGTATATCTTTTGCATAGTAGTCTTGATTTGTTTTTTATTACATGTTGTTGTCTCACGGTTATAATACCTAGGTTCAGGTTATCCAAACCAAAAAACCTATTCGGATATTAGCCCTTTCAGCATCACCTACATGCAAGTGAAGTCTCACCTTAGGCATCTATTGGGGCCACAGGAACCAAATTTCTGTAGGGACGAGGGGATGTGAGGATATCATCATATTCATTCCTACTTATCTACCCCATGCATCATATTTTTTGTCCATTTTCCCTTGATTAATTAGTAAACTTTAATTATGCAGTACCATTGTGACATAGATCACAACATGAACTATGCATTGTAACATTCATCTAATAAACCTATCTAGATCTAGTTATCCATAAATAGAACACCCATGAACAATCACATTTAAATACATTCAAACACATAATTTAATGTGGTTCACCCAACTCTTGTGCTACTCCCACAACGACTGGTTTCTTTATTACTCTTTTGCAATCATCTCAGAATTGTGCACCGCACTTGTAATAGATACATCATGATATTCATCTCCATCATGCCTAGCCACTCTACAATGCAATACTCTCTCTATAAAACCTCTCTAAACATTCATACATAGAGTCTCTCTCATTCTTAGTCTATGCTCTAAACCTCAACCTATCATCAACTCAACTTTCAACCCCTATTCGCTTAGCTTCAACAACCTATTCTTCTTGACCCATTACATATTTATACATAGAATTTAGGGCTCAAAACCCTACTTTCTTATCCCAAAACCCTATGACAAATAATGATGACTCATTACAACTAATTGTTTGAGTGTGATTTTCCTACTTTTGCACCTACATTATGCTTTTACATTCCTGACTGTTGTTCTTCCTACTTTTGTGCGTCTATCTGCTTTTGCATGCCTAACTATTATCCTTCTTGCTTTTGTGTGTGCCCTCCAAAATTATTTCTTTGAACTTCATGTCCAATAGGCCCCCAACACTCAACTGTGGCTCATCTCGAGCCACTTAATCCTATTGCATCATGCCCCTCCATGCTTCCATGAAATTTTGGAGGGTTTCCTTTGTTATCATGATTTCTTTCTTGACCTTCGCTTCTTGTTATCATGATTTATTTCTTGACCTTTGCAGTCAGGGTCATGATTTTATACTCGATGTCATGTTTTTCTTTCTTTACTCTACTCTGCGCAATTCCCAATTTCCATATTACCCTTAGTGTTTTGTCCTGCAGTGGTACGAATTGCTATTGGAGAATATTTTTTTGTTCCCTTATCTTGTCTATTTCAGTGTATGAATACCTCCTTTTTAGGATGGCCATCATGTGCTCAGTTGGTGGCAATGTACTTATGTCATTTGAAGCCTTCTGTGCCTTTTCCCACACATTCCTTAATCTAGCTTCCAAATCCTTTTATCTTTGGATCCTCAATCATATTTTTCCAAATCTGTGTGCTTCCCTCACATATCTTGATGCATTCTTCCTTCGGTCTCTTAATACTTTCTATTGAGGTCAAAGTGGTTCTTTCTCTTTGTGCCTTTTCCTCAGGTGGTTCCCTTGGTGTGGTGCATGATTCCAAGTCTTCAATCCTGGTGTGGAAGTTGTTAATGACTTCCCTAATTGTTGAGACTTTTTATTCAAGAGTGGCTTCTACCACCATCAACATTTTTGGAATATCCTTATAGAGTTTTTGGATGGCATGTTGTATTCTCTCTACCTGTTGCTCATCCTCATCCTTCTTCTTCAATATTATTTCATCCTTTTCTTCAGCCCCGCTCTTCTCCTTCAATATCCTTTCATCCTTTTCCTTAGTCGTGCTCTTCTCCTGTAAATGAGTTGTATAATCTTGTTGCAACTCTATCTTCTCCTCTGTTATATTCACCAACTTGCTTGATGTTGACTTTGCATGGAACTGTATTTCCTATGCAATACAGATGTGAAATCATTGTAGTACTATTGTGGGAATTTGTGAAACGAATAAGTCTAGGTGACTTAGTCGTTGTACCTTCTCTTGCATCTTGGGCATTGGGAAGTCAATTACATCTGGTGATATCTTCAACACTTTGCACCCTGTTTCCATCTTTGAAAAGTAAGAATTGTTGGCCCCTACTTCCCTAGTCGGGATTGTTAATGGTCCTTCATTGGATCTTTGCTCTGGTGCTATCCTTGTTTCTTCCAAGAGTTGTTGCAATGTTGTTAATTTTTCCTGCACCTGCTGGTACAATTCTTCTTGTTTTCACAACGTTTTCTCCACTGCTTCATCTGCAACATCCCTCACTTGATAGTCAATTCTATCGATATCATCATTTGTTAAGGTGTATATAGTAGGTTCTTGGTGGGATTTCATCTTCTTATGCACAAATGTTGTTGACCTCTTACCATTTTCTTCCTTTTTCTCCCTTCTTGTGGGACTGTTTTTTGCATGTCTTCTGTGTCTTCACCTTGTTCATTTCCATGTCCATTAACCTTTTCATTACTCTATCAATTACCCTATCCTTTTGCATCGTTGTTAGGGTGCTTTGTCTCTATTCCATTGGGAAGAACCTTCCAATATGGATGCCAATCTTGCATGATCAGGTGGATATCTTCTTCTAAGATATTGCATTTTGTCTAGACCCATTCCTCTCTTAGGTCCTTCTTTGCTTGTATATAGATATGGTGTCGGTCTACCCTAAACCTTGGAATTGGGGTGTACATCTCTACAAATTTTGGTGAAATGCATGGTGTATTCTTGATGCACTTCTAAATCCTTTTTTCGTATAGAAAGAACTTCACGTTAGTGTCGATCTGTGTTCTTTTGCTAGGCGTGTACCAGAAGTTTTGATACTTATATTCCAAGCATGGCTTACCTATGCGACCCAAGAACTGTGCATCCTCCAGATCTTCCCATGCAATGAATGCAATCAAAATTAAAAGCCATGGATAATGGAACTCCATGCTTCTATCCCATACTTTTGTGCAGTCAATGAGGAATTCATTCAATAAGAAAGTCACCCAACTCATCGAGACCCCTTCAACACACTTCTCATCCACAACTATCACTCTTGTTGGCTCTTGATATTTTTTACATTTCCTCAGTAACTTGTACACCAATTCTAACGTCACAATCCTCACTGTTGGGTAACATATGCTCAGCACATCCAACCTGTGCACACCTCTAACTGTGTGAAATTTTTCCCTCATTGCCTCTGACAGAGTCCTGTCATTTTTCTTGTCTACAAAAAATGAGGTTGGATCTTGTCCCTGTGATGGTAAGCCTATGATCCTTGCAATCTGGTATGTATCTATAGAGATTTGATTGTCCAACTATAAATAACTTCCATGCACATAGGTTAAGAATAACTTAACACATGAATTCACATTATTTCTCCTGCCAAAATGTAGGATGTCGAACAAGTTTATTATTCCTGCTCACTCCAATCCTATTGCCCATACCTTTGGCACATGTATGCTCTAGTTCGTTGTTGGATCTATCTTCAGTTCTAAGTATTGGTACAACACAAGTTCAAGGAACTTCATCGTGTCTGTGATATCGTGGTCCAAATATTTGAGCTGAGACACCCTCCCTAACATGTCTTCATCTATGATGACCCCATCTGAGATGTCAGGCATCACCAATTCGTAGCTGGACGTCTTCTGCAATGTCATTGGTGAGGCATCATCCTTCCTTGGCAAAATCTAGTCTCGGGGAAACCTCCATTTTAACGATGATGCTCCCAGAGTCTCCTCAACCTATGGTTCTACTATTTGCACTCTTGTTCGATCTTTCTTTGGTACAAGTGTTGTTTCTTTTGGTATTGCCATTTTTTTAAACCAATTTCCAACGACAACTACTTCGACTCTGGGGTTTTTCTTGGCTCTGCAATATAGTTCTTGGTTCTCTTTTACTCCCATGCAACTCTAAGTAACAATGACCAATGAATTTTGACCCGTCATGACATTTGTGCCCCTTCACCAATTGTCCATGTCCCTTCGTGCCTGAATTAACTGACTAAGCCACTAGTGGTGCAATGAATGCTTGATTTAATACTTCTTTATTGCCAAATTTGTTGTTGGATCTTTACCTCATACTACCAGTCTGTCATGATCCTCGACGACTGTTTCCATTTATAATTACATGTCGTATTTATGCCTTGTCATTAACACTTTTTAACCATCATTGCCGCTTTTTAATTCCTTTAATGGTCTTGTCGATCTTGTTCTGCATGTTTCTTCTATGCATACCTAACTGTCTCTACGTTGTTTCTCATTGTAACTTCGTTTTTTTCCTATTTTTCCTTCATTTTTCTTTTCTCTTTTTCTTTTCACTTTTTCTTCTTTTTCATTTTTCTACTTTTTCTTACTTTTTCATTTTATTTTTCCTACTATAATACACTACTATAATACAAAGGTTCTCATGAAGGTCAGACTAGTGTGTGGTAGGTCGGCTATCCCTATAAAGTTTCAGTCGAATTCCATTGACCATTCCTCCTAGGACTTCTCCATTCAATGTTTCCAAATGCACAACTCCTACTTCAGTCACATGGTTAATCACATATGGTTCTAACCAATGCATTCAAAACTTCCCTAGATGTTGCATGAACTTACTGTCGTATAGTAATATTAAATCCCCCACTTGAAAATTTTTCTGTTTAATAGGTCTATCATGCCATGCCTTTTCTTTGGCCCTCTGAACTTGTTAATGGAACCCTGCGACAAATCGATATTCCTCAAGTTGTAGAAACTTTGATAATATATCCTCTACTGCGCCAGAGTCTGAAATATCAATAATCAATGCAACGTACAAACTCAGTACAATTAATTCCATTGGAATTATTGCTTCTTTCCCATAGACCAACCTAAAAGGTGTCTGTCCAATCAAATTTTTACTTGTAGTCCTATATGCCCATAATACTGTAGGGATCCTCAAGTCCCAATCATCCCTTCCGACATTTCATATCTTTGTCAGAGCATTCTTATAATTTTATTAAAATCTTGTACTGTCCCATTAGTCTGAAAGTGATATGGCGTACTCTTCTGATGATGAATTTGAAATTCCTCAGTCAATGCTACAATCGTCCTATTCAGGAAGTGTGTCCCCTAATCACTTAGTATAATGCACAAGCATCCAAATCCTGTAACTACATTCTCAAATAGAAACCTCACAATAGTCTCCATGATGCAGTATATGACTAGTGTTGCTTCTACCCATCTGGTCAAATAATTTTTCGCAGTGATTATATACTTATCTCATGATCTTCTTGTTGGTGGGTTGATCGGTCCAACAAAGTATATTTCTCATTTATCAAATGCCTACAATGTAACTTTTGGGTGTAAATACATCTCATCCCTTCTGGAGGGCTTTCCCATTCTTTGAAAAACATTTCACGCTCACCAATATTCTTTAACATCCTTATGAAGTGTGGGCTAGTAGATCCATGAACAAAAAATATTCTATGTTGTTTCTTTACCTACGTAATGTCCTCCTGCAATACCTTCTTTCACTTCTGAGAGTATCATTGGCCTTTCATGCTCCAACATAAAACATCTTAATATTCCATCGACACCTGACTTGTATAAGTTCCCTGCAATTAACTGATAGTCTTATGCTTTAACCACTAATTGTTTCTTCTGCACCACTATCATGTTTGATGGGGCCATTCCTATGCTTAAAAACTACACAATGTTTGCGAAGTAGCCATCCACCATTTTAACTGCAAATAAATGTGCATCCAACAGGATGTCATCCAGATTCCTTGTATCTTCTCCCAATAGTGTGCGTGATAAGTGATCTGGTCCTGCATTCAACTTCCATGGTTTCACAACAACCTCAAAATAATATTCTTAGAAAAACAACAATGATCTAGGTGGATATCGGTGGCCACCCACCTCTTCCAACTACCTCACATACAATTTTCATCTTAGTAATTTTTTTCTAGCTTTTTGGGTCCTAAACTTCTGGGGCCATTTTGATGCCCTAAACAAAGTCAAAGTGTGATGAAATAATTTTTAGTACTCGGATATACCTTTCCAATAGGCTATCATGTGCCTAAAATTAAGATCGCATGCAAAAGTTACTACCCTGGGAAGTTGATGTACCAACTTACCCCATCGAGGCCCACATGACTTTTCATGCTTCATCTCCTAGGGTTAGGTTTTTGGATGTTTAGGGTTTTCTGATTACTTCTTGATGATAAAAATTCCTAGAGGCCTCATTGTAAGATGATCAAGAGAATGCACGTAGCCACCACATATATTCTCAGAGATTAGCTACCACCATTCGAGCAAGATTGTTTCATTCTGCATTTTACAGTTTCAACAGATTTCTTTATTGAATAGAAGTTAAGTTTCACTATATCTATGTTATTTTTCATTATATATTTGTTTTAATGTTATAGATATGTGTTTCCTTTAATTCTTCTCATAAATCCATATAGTGGTATCAAAGCGATTTTCTCTTCATTTGTTTCTCTGTGCATGATCAGGGGATCAAATTTTGCTCAAAAATTCAAAGTGCTTGGAATCGCTTCAAACCGGACGAGAGCGTAGGCCTCATCGTTGTGAACCCAACGCAATTCATTTCGTCTCAAACAGACATCGGGAGTGATAGATATTGCAATCTGTTCGTCAAGTCAAACAGGTAAAAAAAAATTGATGTTGATTGTACAGTCTGTACAGTCCGTACAGGCTGACATGGCAGGGCCGTACAGACTGTATGATGATGTGGCAGAGTCTGGTTGGTTGTTGAAGGAGAATGATGTGTCGACATGTGGCAATTTTCTGGTCAATGATTGGGTGCCACGTGGCCCAATCGTGGGCTGCCATGTGGCACCCCGGCATTGGTTGATTGGTTGATATGTTAAAATGTATTGGAGTCCGTGGGGTTCGACCCCCGGACCTCCCCACAGGCGTAAAGCTCTAACAAAGACCGCTGACCAATATGCCCACACTATGTGACTTAACATATAATTGTTTGCATTGTTTTTAAAATCATATGATTGTACATATGGGCGGGGGTCGGGCCGGGGCTTAGCCCCGACCCATGGTCGTATAGTCGTTTCATATGGCCACTGTATATATATGCGCGCGGTTGCTATGCAACACGCGGGTTTTGAAAGTGGTTTGAACGGTTAACACTTTGGCACATGGTTATATGCCGACATTTCATATGACCCTAGTTAAGTGTGCGAGAAGTTAGAACGATTCAACCGTTTAGCCATTTTACCAATGCGCGCGGTCACATGATCCTCATACGCCCAGGTGCTAGGTGGTTAGGGGATGGCGTGCCCTTAGCTATCCTACAGTTTGCACCGTTGGTGCAGTTGCACCCAGTGCTGAGTTTTCATGCTTTAAATTGTGTGTGTGCCAGGTTCATTTGACAAGGGTGCAATTTGTAGATGCAGAGACAGCAAGCTTGAAGGGGGAGACTTCCATGAGGCCTAACTTCTTCGTTTTTCGACTGATTGAGGTGCCAAAAGAGCCCAGACAAGGGTTTTTGGACGCTCTGAAGACATTGGAGCAGTCGGTTTGTCAGTTTGAGCATTGTAAGACATGTTTTTGAGCACTTTTGAGCAATTAATAATAATGATCCATTAGAAGATGGACCAGGAGATGTAGCCCAAGAGAGGGGTGAACTCCTTTATCAATTGATGTGTTTATGTGCTTATGTTCATTGATTATGCTGCTATCTATGTGTATTTTGCATAAGTAATCCCTTAATATATGTGTTGCAAACTGATCATTTTGCTTTAAACACATAACATTTACATTGCAAATAATTTCAAGTATTTCAAGTCTTCTTCATTTTTAGATCAGTGCATGTCCCCAACGAGGTTAGGGTATAAGCAATTGGGACTTGAACTAGTTGAGCCTTTGCAAGATCGGCCTCACTAAACCTGATGGTCGCTCATGGGGGAAGAAAAGAGAGACGATGGGGTAGGGTATCCCTTTTAATTATTGCTTGTGGAATCCCTCACATGACAGAGGAATGAGATGATGGATAATTTTGCGCAAATATTTTGACGGCTGCCAACAGGCGATGCATCTGCCCCAAGTAAAGGCACCGCCCCCTTCAATGTACAAATAAATTTTGATATTCCCATATTTGAAGGTAAAATATATGAACATGTTGTAGACAAATGGTTAAACCTTCTAGAATGGTATTTTTCTATCCATAACTTTTTTGATAGAGAAACGATTACATTTGTGCTCATTAAGGTCGTCCTCTATGTCAAAGATTGGTGGGAGACTTTCCGTGAGCAAAAGGCAACATAGAAATCTACATTATTTGTAGTCGCACCCACTTGGGGTTATTTTAGGGATGTTATTAATGAAGAATACTACCATGTTGGAAGTTATGATAACTTACATACAATATGGACCACACTGCGATAGGGAAGGGACTAAACAATGCCAGATTTCACCAATGTCTTCCATACATTGAGCACCAAGATGGGAATCAAATACTCTTAGTGAAATCTATGTTACGATATTTAGACACTTAGGAGTTAGTTAAGATCTACTTGGTCTAATGTGTCATTAGGTAAAAGTGTGTTTCTTAGTGTGTTTCTTTAGTATGCATTAGTATTCATTTGTAGTTAGGAAATCCGACGGTCACGATATGTTCTCGACATAGAGTGATCTGATGGTTCATACTTTCCTCGATCTTAACGGCCAGTGATCCATGGATTAACACCCGATTGATCCATGATATCTATTTAAAGAGAATGGAGGGTCATTTGACTATGATCGATTGTGATAAAATCTCTTGTAAAATCTCTCTGTAATCTTATTCTTTACATTGATAAACTGCTCCAAGTCACTGCGTGGTCTGGGGCCGTGGACGTTTCCCCGTAGGGGTTTTACCATGTGAAAACATCAGTGTGTTGATATTTGATTCAGTTATTTGAGTGGTTACTGAAGGTGTTCATCCTATGTTGGAATACCTATGTTGTCGAACATGGTATCAGAGCCTGTTTGAAGACCCGCACCTGTTGTCGTTCGAGATCGTGAAGCCGAGTTGCCTCATCTCCATTTTCTGTCATTTTCATGAATTTATGGGCTGAGAGGACTGTTACATTGCATCCAGAGAACTCGTTTCATTTAGGGACATTTTTCATTTCACTCGAAAAGGTTTCCATTTTCCCAAGATACAACCATTACAATCAGATCCAGAGGTATAAAGCCTGAATACACATTTTTTAAGTTTCTAGAAAGTTTTATTTTGGTTTTGTATTATTTATTTCTGGGTTGTTACTCTTTTAGATCTGTGTATTCTCTTTTCCCCATGCTCTGTGCTGGTCTCGACAAATAAGAAACATATAGGAAAGGTGCATCTTCCGGGTAAGCTAACCGAGATCTAACCCTTGTTGTCATCGAGAAGCACATTTTTTTTTCTTGTGTGAAAAGAGTTTTTTTTAGCACGCTCTCCAAGGCCGTCTTTAACAACAACAACAACAACTCGAATCCTCCTTATGAAAATTACAATATGTTTTGCTAGACCATTTGGTTAAAATTTGTCTTATTAAGTAAGAGGTATTGGGTTCAAGTCTCTCTTTTGTTACCTTTTTTGAAAAAGTTTAGGCTAAAATTGTAAAGTGTATTTCACTTCAAGTATAAAAGTGAATCACTATAAGTAGCTTTAATATTTTATTTTAGAGTTATTTATTTTGCATGCAATTTTTCTGTTATAAAGTAACTTCATTGTAAAAGTGATCCCCACTTCTCTTTATAAAAGTGGATCACTTCATAAAGCAGATTACACTATCACGTGGTCATTTGGTTACCGTTTATGTCTTTTTTTTAAAGGGCATAACTCTCACATCCGAAGTCTGTTTTCAGTGTCGTTTTTTTAAAACCACATAAATTTTCGATCTCTTTCCATCCAGATCATCAATTTTAGCTTTTAAATCCATATTATCTGCATATTTAATATGGCTTCTACAAGTAATGTTTTGTTTACCAACAACAACTACTTCCAATGGAAATCTCATATGGAAGATTTATTAAAAAGTAAAGGCTTGTACCAAATTATCTTGAGAAAGGAAAAAGAACCCACTGATGATGATAATAAAGCCAAATGGGATAATAGGAGTGATGAAGCATGTGTACTAATTAGAATGTCCATCTCTCCTGATTTAAGATACCACCTCCAAGAAATTGATAACTCTGAGGAATCTTGGGACACGATTGAATCTGTGTTTGGTAAACTCAATATTATTTGAGCACAACAGTTACAAAATTAAGTACTGACCTTGAGTCCAAGTGATTTTTCTTGTCTTGGAGACTATCTATCTAGGTTTAAAACACTCAAAATTTTATGTGAAGAATGTAAGATAAAAATGGAGGAAGAGCGTTGCATCTATCTTACTATTTCTAAGCTAGGTAGTGCATATTCTGTGTTTGTATATACCTTTTATGCCATGAGATAGGCTCTAGGGAAAGCTTATGAAAAACTCACTCTTGAGTCATTTTGTGTTTCTTTGATTAGAGAGGAAGATAAGCTTGTACAACTTAGAGTGATCAACACTGCAGGTACCTCCAACAAAGCCTTAGTTTCCTAGTAGAAAGATAAACCCAAGAATCCTAAGAAGAAACATCCTCACCACAACAACAAGAAATATAAGGGTCCCAAACCCACTCAGACATCTTTTTGCTCCGAATGGAGACAAATGAGAAAAATATAAAAATAAGAAGACTGACAGACATTGCAACTTTTGTGATAAAGATGGTCATGATGAGTCCAAATGTTTCAAGAATATGGAAGCTTTAGAAGCGGCGATGAAGAAGCACAACATCAATATTGATTCTACTTCTTCTTCTTCTTTTCATGGACATTCACTTTCCGCTTCTGGTTTCTCCTTCAATACACCTTCTACTTCTACTTCTGATAAGTGGCTTATT